>JADAQX010000786.1:0-24491 GCA_015476325.1 Cardiosporidium cionae
ATAGGAGGAGAAGAGAATAGGAGGAGAAGAGAATAGGAGGAGAAGAGAATAGGAGGAGAAGAGAATAGGAGGAGAAGAGAATAGGAGGAGAAGAGAATAGGAGGAGAAGAGAATAGGAGGAGAAGAGAGTAGGAGGAGAAGAGAATAGGAGGAGAAGAGAATAGGAGGAGAAGAGAATAGGAGGAGAAGAGAATAGGAGGAGAAGAGAATAGGAAGAGAAGAGAAAGAAAGAAGAGGGAAAAACAGAAAAAATGAAAGCAAAAAAAAAAAAAAGAAAAAACGTAATTAAAACAATTGAAAACCAAAAATCTCAAAAATAAAAAACATACGAAGCAACAGTATGAATGGCTTACATAAATTCTTCGAAGGAAAGCTAAATAATTTAATATTACAATGGGAGATCCAAAACCGGATGTAGCGTGGAGAGTAGTATCAGCAGAGGCTACAGCCGTAGGTTTGATAGAGAGCATCGATTGATAAACTTCCTTCACAGCCTCAATTTGATGATTTTCTTCCAAAAAATGACATATAATCAACTTGAGGAGTTCTATAAAATCCAGTAAAAAATTAGGGAAATTTACGTTACAGAAGGTAAGAAAATGTGAAAATTTATAAGAAAAAACGGAAAACATCTCTCAGATTTCACATTTTTTACTTTATGGGGTGTATAGACACATACCATCATCGAGGAGAAAGCGATCAATGGCAATCCGTAGAATATCCAATGCTGATGAAAACAAATTCAAGTAATTCATCACTTTAGAGAAAACGTTACATAAACTATTTTTTTCTATCTCCAAACATATCTGCGTCCACTCCATAATAGAGAGCTCTGCTTCACAAAGTTGGTATAAAAAGAGAGTTTATCTCTACCTCCTTTTACTTTATTTCTTTTGATTTTATTTCCATTTCTTTCCTTCTATTCCCATTTCCATTTCTCTCTTTATATATATGTTTCTCCACAGTCTCTCTTTTTATTCAAATTTCTTTAATATTTATTTTCACAGTATTTAATTTTAAAATGAGGATTACCTTTTATGCTCTGCTTGTGAGAGAGAAGAAATTGAAAATAATCACACCAAACATCCGCATGGTAAGCACAGTTAAGCAAGCAATTTTGATAGCAAAATTGAATTCGTTTTTGAAGAGGAAAAACAGAAAGTTGAAGAGGATTTGCCTTTTCATAGTCTAAAATTGCCTTCCATTGAACTTGAAGAGACTATTTTATAATTAATATATATATAAGCATTATTCCTTGAGATTTGAGAAATAAAATGAGAAAAAAATTTAAGAGAAATGTGAAGAAATGCGATGAAAAAATTAAAGCTAAATAAAAAGTATGAAATAAAGTAAAGAAATATTTTCCTCAATGAATGCATTTTTATATACCTTCAAACTATTCACATTTTGTTTTGTGAGAGGAATAGCAGGAAGAGATGTATCCAAATTTTCATAAATACGTACAAGTTCCTGTTTAAGAAATGAAAAAAAATAGATAAAAATGCATAAATAAACATAGAAAAAAATAATAATAAAAAAATCCAAAAAATCATTAAAAAATAATAATAAAATCCAAAAAATCATTAATTAAATTCCTATCAAAAACTAAAATGAAATTCATACTATAAATGTTTCTTTAGCAGCCGTATAATGGAGTTCATATTCACTAATCAATTTCTTAGCCAAAGCAGAGTTTGAGCCAACTATCATCTCAAAATGGCAATACGCTGTCCACGGTAAACTCATATTTTCTGTAGCCGTGGAGAGCCACTGATGAAAGTTTATTAACAAAAAATAAAATAAAAATTTATAAGCAAAAATGAAGAGAAAAAAAAAATCCTTCTCTTTGTTGCATAGTTTTAGTATGAAAACTTTAGAAAAAACTTTAGAAAAAATATCCAAAAATAGGGAATGAAATAAACATTTTTGAAAATAAATTGATTTATAAATTTTTATTTTTAGTAAACAAAAACAGTATACAAGAAAATCTTAACCTTCTGCTTAAATCAACACTAAAAAGAATTGAAAATGAATGTTAAATGCAATACCTCATGATAAAACAACCGCATCTGAGAAATCTCTGCATACTGTTTATACAATGGAATATCAGAGTGGGGAAGGAGTTGACCAAACCATTCTTGCTCCATCAAAGTTGGAAGAAGAGAAGCTCCAGTAGAGGACTGATAAGTCACACAGTAAACATTAAGAGAAGGTGTTTGTGCTTTCTCTTTTGTTAAACTTTTCTTTTGAAGTAGATTAAAACTTGATTTTAATTTTGAGATTTCCAAATTTGAACTAAAATTCACATTTTATTTTCATTAAATTTTTTGATTATTAACATTTTCATCCAATGTGTTTCATTACTTGCACATTTTACAACTTTAAATATATAGCTGTATAATTTTTTTAAAATTAAAAATATAACCTGTCGAAGAGGATCATTGAGTAGACCTTGTGTGCTCTCTCTTTTTATGATTTCTGTATTATACATTTTTATTCGGAGCAAAAGAACTTCTTTCCAAAAAATATAAGAGCGATGATCCATTCCAATCTATAGAATTTTTTAAAAGAAATTTAAAAAAAAAAAATCTATTTAAAGAATGAAAAAACAAATAAATAAATAATTAAAATAATAATAAAATATAAAAAATAACAATAAAAAAATATAAAAAATACCAATAAAGAAATAGTATAATAACTAAACAAAAACAAATAAAAAAAATCAAAGAATATATGAAAAATATATCCAAAAAAAAAATTAATTAAATGAATTCAAAAATATAATAAAAATAACATAAAATAATTTTCCCGCCATCAATGGCTTAGAAGAATTTTTTTTTTTTAAAAGAAGAGATTCCCTCTTGTAGAATTCAAACACGACTTTCATTGCATTTAATAAATTTCTTTTTTACTTCTCAAAAATTTTTTTACTAAAGTATATCTCGTGTGAAATTTATCTCTCTGTGCAATGCAGGAATTTTTTTCTTCAAATTTCATAAAAACTTACTTTAGCAATGGCATCCTCTAAGCCTTGGATAATTTCATATAAAGACCCCGTATGAAAAATAAATTTGATGTAAGATTTCCACAAAGCTGAACCATCACATAATGAACATATTTCACAAACATATCTACAGAGTTATATAAAAATTATTTTTAATGCAGGCATAAATTGATGGCTATGTTTATCACTGCTCTTCAGTTCGCATGCTATCTATGCGTCTTGATTCGATCTCTCTGCATAGATAGAACAGAGTGTTTCATTCTTTTTATATTTTTACTAAGCCAAAGTGTTTTTCAACATTTATTTTTTTATAGGAAGCTCTGGATTTACAAAAAGTGAAAGGGTATGATTTCGTGTGCTTCACTCAAAGAGACGTTTATACAATGAAATTTCCAAAACTAAACATGCAAGATATATCCTCCAAAGTGAGAATTTGTTCAGATAAACTTTTTAAGAATAATTGTACCAACATCACCACAAGCGGTGACACTCCGTTTATAGATTGAGCGCGCATTCATAATCTGGCCGTTTCGAATTTCAAATTCTGCATACAATTGCCAGTAACGTGGGCATGTGGGAAATACTTCCAGGATGCGCTCATACAATTTATTCGTATGAGGAAGCTGAGAGAAATAATTCAAGAAAATGATACGGAGGAAGGGGAGGAGGGATAAATAAAAAAAGAGAGTGTATGTACACACGCCGAATGTACGCGGGGAGTGTACATACAGACAGGTGTATGAAAAAAGAAGAGCTTAAAACAAATTTCATGTTTATAAGAGAAAGTGCGTGCATCACAGGCCATGGTCTTTATATTTGAAGGGAAAAATAAATTAAAATGCATCCGACAAAGAAGGAAAGAGTCAGGCTGTGCACCAAGATTGAGGAAAAACGCTTGCCTCTTTATCACTCAAAATGATGAAGAAAATGGAGAAATCGTTTTGTATCTTAACAAACTGTTGAACACGTGACATAACCAAAAAGAGGGCGTAAGAAACGCATAGGCTCTATCTTTAGATGTAGGGTCAGCACTCTTTATACTGAAAAGTTAAGTGCATACGGCAGAAATGAACTAAACGATGAAAACAAACAGACAAGCTACCCAAAACTTTGATGCAGCATGTGCGGTCTCTGTAGAAATGTAAAAAAAAATTCCTGTTGCATCTTCTATTCAAATTTTCCAAAAAAGAGGAGTAAGCAAAGTGTACGGTTTTGCACCGTGACGCACGGATTGCAACTGGATATACAAACATGTCAGTCCAGTTTTTTTTAAATATATCCCATTTCTACCGTTTCTTGTGCCTGTGTCATCATCCTTCTGCTGATCACTTCTTACCGTTAGCAATGAATCCCAAGCGCTATAGTCAAACAGATTCTCAACTATCAATGCCTCTGCCACATCCCTCTTTTTCTCTCTTTCCAATTCTTCCGGGAAAGAAGCTGGTGAAGTAGCATCCCTCTCTACAGAAAGGTAAAGCGAAGGAGTAGCCGATGACAGCGATATCAAAGAAGTGGTGGATACCGGGGATGTCTCCACATCACTATGAAAATAAGGGGAATGGAGAAGGGAAGGATACGAAGAGATGGGCAAATATGGAGGTTTTCGAGCGGAAATAGAAGGATTATTGAAAGGCGCCTCCATTTTTTATTCTTAAAATCAAAAAATCCGTTTTTAATCTACAAATGCGCAGGTTCATTGGGATGCAGACGAAGAGTACTCAAAAAATTTCTTACAGTGTGCAAGATTAAGCTAATCGAAAGTATTTTCGTAAACTTAATTGCACATAGTAAAAAAAGTAGTGAGAACTGTCTGCAATGAAAGTTAATCTGTTTAAAATAGACCAAGAAATGGAAGCAATCCAATACTAATAGGGAAGAAAAAACGGATGCGACTATGGTTGACTCAGGTCTTCATACTTGGATGCAGAAAGTGCAGCGGCATTCTTTTCCCAATCTTCTACTAGCTTTTCATAGATGCTAGAAACCATGAGAAACACATATTGCAGTGAATTTACGAGAAAAAATAGATTATACTATGAATTTATTCTCATAAAAATACTCTAAAAATTGTAAAGGAACCCATGGTTTTTTTTATCTTAACTCTTGCGTCAGTTCTTACTATTCGACTATTTCGGTTGCCCAGAATGAATCCTTGCTCTATGAAAATTGAGAAGGAAAGTGACAAATTTAATCGAGTAAAAATGAGTCTCTCGTTATATTTATTTCTCAATATTTTAGAAAAACGCTTCACTTCATGAATAAGCAGGCATTATTCTCTTTACTCGCATGAGTTTTTGTTTTTCCTGTGGTTTCATATAGAATGAATGAATTACTGATTGGATTATACTAAAAAAATATTACAAGGCAAAGCAACTAAGCGATTTAATTTGTTCGTGTGAATGGCAGCGGCTAGTAAAAAAAGCTTTTGCATAAAAGTTTTGTTTAGGAGTCTGTTCGTGCTGTTGAACTACCGACCGTTGTTTTTAAGATTCAGTTGCAATCAAACGACAGAACATAAACGTGATAGTAAGGAATGTAACTCAGTTTTTTAATTTGAATAGAAAAGGCATAGGGATTTTTTGAGACGGTTAACTGCAACGAGACTGTAATGGCAGATTCTTATCAAAAAAGATATAAAATCCGAATGAATTTGCAAATGATTATTTATAGATACGGTAGACAAGAGAGCCCCTCACTTTCTTCTCTTTGATTGTGATTTTTTGCTCGATGGGGACATTTGAAATTGTTGTGCAATGCCATGTAAACCAAATTTAATGCTTCTTCATTCAAAATTTCAATTAAATTTTTAAGAACGAAAATCGCGAATAGAAAATTTCCCAAAAAAGAATAATGGCATGAAAAAAACAATCAAGAAATGAGCATAAAAAGGGCATGAAGTTTGTTTTCCAACTACGTCATTACAGGGACATTAACGGTTTTTTGGAAGTATTGATTCATGAATGTGATATTTTATATGAGGCATCTACACTAGAATTGCAGCGGAAAAACCACATTGCACCGCAATTAATACGAAGCAAAAATCAAAACAGCAATTTCTGCAACGGAACCGCAATATCCCAGTCCAATAGTAATTCGTTGGAATCCGCTTTGCTACTTCTACATGCGTGAGAATACACTATCACTTAAATTTACTCGAAATTTATCAGAAAATGCAAGAATAATAGCTTTGGCAATGCATAGCGAAGATTCATTTTGTGTTTTTTTGTAAAGGATGCTAGCATTTTCTAGCTTTACCATATTTCAATATCAATGAAACTGTTAACGTAGAAATGCTTTACTGCTGTACATAAGGGTAATTGACTTACTCGGATATGTTGATGAAAAGCTTGAGATCTTTCAAATAACTATAAAATACAACACAAGTGCTACAACGGCATTACTGTACTGTAACTTAAGCTATTAACTTTGGATATATTTACTCTTCTATTGAGGGCGAAGGATAAAGTCACTTCTCGGACATCGCACGCCGTCCAATAATTTCTCAAAATTTGAACGCTCATACCCTTGACATCATCGTAGCTGAGGACCAAAACATTTTTCTATCGTGCATTAGCATCAGCCTGTTTACTAACCACCCCGCTTTTTCTTTCCTCAAGAAAGCTTACAACCTTACTTTGAACCCGTGCTTATCGAACATTTCATCAATTCATGTTCACCCCTACAGCTACACATTAGTAGCACGCGCGCATCTTCCCTTTAAAACAACCAATCAACCAAATAGTATAACATTTTTTTGTCGATGTATTTTACTGAGTAAACATAATTAAAGCGAAAGCCTAAGTTCATAAGATTTTTAAAAACTGTATGCTCCCGTAAATTGCAGTGAGATTACTAAAAAATTCATCCAGATCGACAAAAATGTCTTGTGCTTTAAAGAAAGACCTGAAAACGAGATTTGTCTACTTCAAGTCGATATTGCAATAATTTGGAAATACTCGATACTAACCCCTTCCTTACAATAACATAAAAAAATTTAAGTCTTGTTGCAGAAAGGAAGATAGCAAAACATCCTACAGATAATTAGGCCCCTGCTTCTGAATTGTAGCAGTCTACACTCATCTACGCCAACACGATACTCATTTTTTTCCCATTCCAAACACTAGGGAAAAAAATACTTAGCTTAGTCTCTAATAGCAGCTAAATTAAAGCCATGTCTTACTATAAATGCAGAAGAATGAATTTTGTGTAAACTATTTGAATTATTTACAAACATTAGGGACCAAAGGGATTACATGTTCAACCCTAGCATATGTATAATATATCTATCTATTTTTGATCGATACCAAATGATAACCCAATGTTTTTACAGCAATATTTCACAATACAAAACATGTAAAAAAATTCTTAATGCTGCCAAGTGTTTCCCAACTAAAAAACCCTGGAAAAACAACGAAGAACTCAGCCGGCTGCATAAGTTCGTCACTATTCTCTACTGTCATATAAAACGCACAAAAATGCAAATCGTTGTGCCAAAAAAAAAATTAATCACGCTCATAAATATGTAAAAGTCTAGTTGCAAATAGACCAAAGACTCAAATAACTCCATGCTTTCTTCTAGGTATAGTTACCCATAAAGCAGGAAATAAAAGCATTCAGAAATGACTCAGCAGGCTTTTCTTCGCAAACGCAAAAATAAATCGATTCGGTAGCAGAAATATCATAAACATATAAATAGCGTTACTAGGATCCTACTTTTAACGCTAAATGGAACGCACCATGCCTAAAAATGCCGCATGAAAACAAACTCTTATCGAGCTAACGCATTGACGGAATGGCGATCATCTAATTGGATGATTGCCAATTCAAAAAAAAAAACCAACGTAGCAATGCTTCTTTTGTATTCATTCCTTGGTTTTTTACCACAACATACAAAAAATCGTTACGTTTTATCATCCTGCAATCCCAAGCAAAAACATTCCCAAAATCATACGGATAACAAACGTATGCTACTCATTTTTAATTAGCAAAAGGATTCATACGGCTTGAATAACCAGGAGAAACCATCCCCATTACTGGTTGCACCGGCATCATCTAAAACGGAGAAAAATATATTTTATTAAAATTTCCCCACATAAACTCTACTGCGAATCCATTGAGCAAATTTACACATTCTTAAGGAATCTACATGAACATACAAAGAGATAGAGGGTATATACATTACAAGGATTATACGCACGTATGAAGGTTGTTGCCGCATAGGGGGGGCCATGCCAGAATAAGGGAGTGTAGAAGGCATGGAATTCACTAAAATCAACAAAAAAGATGATGAAACAGAACACTCTTTACAGTATCATTATATACACTCCTATCCTACTCTACTTTTGATGACTAAAAACAAGGTTTTTTGAGACGTAAGAAGAAGAGGGATGATGTTAAAAAAAAAAATTGAAACAGCCAAGGCTATCCTAATCAAAGCGCTATACAAGAAAATGCCTTTTTAAATTTTCCTCCACAGATTGCAGACTAAAAATAAAAAAATTTCAAATTCAAACAATCCTTACATTCTGTATTCTCTCTAAAGGGATTACGATCCACCATGGGAGTTCGAGACACATATTGCGAATATGGCTACAAATACAAAAATATCAAAATGAATAAAATACAACCCCACAAGGGGCAAGTGTATATACACTGAAAATAATTCACCACCCACATGTTTTTCTCCTACAAATCCATCCTTAAATTCAAAAGAAGGAAGCTTTCCTATATCATTCTTTTGCAGGAATATCTTCTTGTGCATTGGGAAGAAGAAAAAAACAATAAAAATGTACTCACCTTCCTATTTTTCAAGAAATCCTCACTTATAGATTTTTTTCCTCTCTCTTAACATCCCTCCACAAGTTCTATGCCCTCTTTCTATCCCCTTCACCTGAAAGATAGACATAAGTTCTCCCACAGAAGGCGTAGGTCTCGGTGGAGAGTATTGCAAAGGTGCCAATGGTTGGTGCGATGTGGGTGAGTGTAAATAAGAGGGTAACGAAGAAGGAAGCAGTTGATAGAAATGTCGTTGTTGCACAGAGTTCAATGGAGGCTGGTAAGGATAGGCTGGCATAGTAGAGGGAGGTACAGACATCTACACAAAACACAAGAAGAGAAGCTCAATAGGGATACATAAGTGGAGTAGCAAGAAACGTGGAAAAGGGTGAGCAATGATGAAAAGTTGACAAAAATTAACAAAGGCCAAGAATCGATTTTAATTCGCCATTTCCTCTGCACCCCTTCTCTCGCTTTTAAAAATTCCTTACACGAGGCCGAGGCTTATTCCCATACAAAGGGGATGGAGGAGGAGGAGGTTGTACTTCTGGAAATCCATAAAATGCTCCAGTTTCTATAGGTGAGGGATATACCATCTGTGCAGGTAAATACGATGAATTATGAGCACCATTCATCGGATAGCTTTCTTGGAAGGGGACTCCTTCAAAATGAGGGGAATCTCTGGAGATATCACCATTCATTGCTGTAATAAGCAGAAGAGAGAACACATGTTTCCATCCCTCTCAAATGAATACCCAAGCCTCTCTCATCTTCACCTCAAAAGGAGTCTACAAAATTTTCCATCCCTCTCAAATGAATACCCAAGCCTCTCCCATCTTCACCTCAAAAGGAGTCTACACGCTTTCTTTCACCATAGCACCTCCCAGAATCCCACTCCATCCAAGTTAAAACAAATCTAATAAGAAAATCGCACCTGCACCTTTATTCTTTCTAGAACTCTGCTCAGAGGATTTCTTGGGTATACCAGAAGGATAACTTGCTTCACTTGCGGTTTCATCAATAGTTTTTGCTAATTGAGACAAGGCTTTCTTTGTAGGAGCTTCACTCTTTTTTTTTAATTTTTCTCTGTGGATACAAAAACATAAAAAAGAGACTCCAAAGTAGGAAGCAGAAGAAAAACAAGAAACTTCATAAACTCTCTACACTGCCTCCTTCTGTAAACAGTCAGACATACTTGCTCGATGGAGATGCATCGCTCTCAGTATTGATCCACCTGAAGCAACAGTAGAAAAAATAGGATGTCATACAAAGTCAAACCCAAACAGGGCCAAATTATTATACACCCTCTGTAATACTACGATGTAAAGAAAAAGTAGACTGGACAAAAAATTTCAAGACACGATAGCCTCTGCAAAGGGTGTAAACAAGAGATTTAGAAAATCACACGTTTAAACAATTTTTAGAAAATGAAAAAAACACATTTATCCACACATCTTATAGAACAAGGATTTTCGAGTGCAAAAAAAGCTTACTTTTGCTCAACATATTTCAATTTTAGGAAATTACGAATATCTGCTACAGCTTCTGCGGCAGGTTCTGGTAATTCTTCAGCAGTCCAACGAGCTAAATATTTATCACGACATTTCTGGAAAAGAAAAGAAAAGAATGCATCAATGCCAAAAAATTAAATTAAAGAAGATACAAAAACGCATAATCCACAGAAATTCCAAAAAAAGATAGAAAAAGATACGATCCCCTATCTGTACAGACACACACTAAGAAGTGATAGGCGATCTCGTCTACACAGTACACCGACACCCCCCCCGATTTAGAAATAGAGATTCTGTGGTAAAACAGAAACTAGAGCAGAAGGATCCTAGTCAACAAAAGAATATCTTTTAATTTCCAAAAATTTTGTAAATTCCTTCTGAAAGGGAGAGATTCTCTGCCTCTTTAATCTTCTAACTTTATTTCCTCCATTTTTTTCAATTTGGGATACTTCGTCCGCCGTCCATTTAGAAATTGAAATACCCTTCACCTTATGTCCAAATTCACGACTGAAAAAACAAAAAAATGGTCCAAAAAACAAGATATTGAAGATGCAATCCGTCAAAAAACAACACTGCAGAGGCGATAAATAAAGAAATACAAAGTAATAACGAAAGAGGCTGAATTTTAAGAATAATCAAATACATATAACAAAATCCTCTTCAAACTTCACAAAGAGATATAAAAATTCTCTAGTATTTTATTTGTTAAAAAAAAAAAGAGAGGGTCCCTGTTACCAATTACAGAAGAAAAAGATATCCAGTGGAATAGGAAAGAAGGCGCCTAGCCGCTCTCTTCTCCCAACAATTTTAAATTTAATTTTTTACAGAAATATAAAGAGTACATGCCAAGTAAATCGTTTTCTATAATGCATTACATGGAATTACACTGGATAAAGAGTTTGAAAACAGCAGAGAAATTCTTTCATTGAAAAGAGATATGAAAAAATCCCTCTTGCAAGAAAAAAATAAACAATAACGATACAAATAGTTCCCATGAATAAAAAAAATAACGATGCTAGAAGAGATATAACCCATGAATCAAACTCCTCTCCAGTAGTGTTACAAGTATGATAACCTGTCATAATTTCACTTTATTCTTCTACAAGAAGAGTAACAGCAGTGATGCTCATACAGCAAAAGCAATTAACAATAAAGTTCATATATAATCTCCTAACTTCTCCAGGGTATCCCTTCCTCTACCCTATAATCCCCATAGATAACATAAATCTGGAATGCACTCAAAAATTTTCATTTTCTCCTTCAACGCGATGCGTTGCACACATCAAATGGGAGGTGCACCATACGTGTGACGCAATACCAAATCGTCAATAAATTCTTCCTTGAAAATTATTATAGTTCTGTCATGTTTGATATGTAAACATACTGAATTCCAGAGCAGACGGTGCAAACAAATGACATGTAGTCCATACACACATAGATGGGACTTCCGTCTCTACAATCAGCGCAACGTTTTTCCCATATATTATCCCTTTGGAGCAAGCGAATCCGTCCAACATAGTCCGATTCAGCTACGCGACGTTTTGACATAATGAATGAGGGGGGAGCACTGAAAAAATTGCAAAAACAGCTAGCTTAGCAACGCAAGAGACCGGTGGATTTAACAAGGAGCAAGAACAAGTTTCTGACTGGAGAACAAAGGTAAAATAATTATAAAAAAATTGTTCCAGGCAAACAGTAGAGATCAGCAAAGGTTATCAGCAGAATAGAGTACAAGGTGCTTTATGATGACAGTTGATTTATATTACTGCATAATACGAGGATACCAACAGACAAAAAATGTTTAGAGAGTTGAGATAATTTCCTAGTAAAATACTAAACGCGATTTTCGGATCAAATGAAAGGTGACTGTAGAAAGGCCATCTAAAACTTTTAACGTTCTGAGAAGACAGGCCTCATGAAGGAGAAAGTATTGGGTACTCGGAAAATTTCCGAAAACAGGTAATATTCGTGGATGTTCATGAAATGTCGAATTGGACTCTTTTTTCCAGCGTGGGCGCAGGAAAGAAACTGGCTCTGTTCTGCTTAATTGTGGGGAAATAGTGCAAATAGACGTGCTTGAGTAATTCCACCAAGTGGAGTGGCCGGGAATATGTCAGTTGAATTGAGGTAGAGAACAACTTCAGGGCGACAAATTGATAGCTTGCACGCCCATTCGATGCATTTGATTTTGCGGAAGAGTGAGTGAACAATGGGACGAGCATTTTGCGCTTTCCCTTCCCTATTTCTACGAAGCTCCCCGTACGGTTTTTCCAATGCGAGCCCAGGATCTTCTTGCGTTTTAAACAAACAGGAACCATCATTACAGGATGAAGCTGCAAAATCGGGCGTAAAAATGCCTTATTTTTTTCTATAAAAGTTCTCGCTTCCTTAGTTGGAATACTTTATTTTTACACCATTGTGATAAGAATTTTATTATTTCATTCTTTTTTTCTGTTGTTAAAAGTTGTTTGCTTTCCTCGTTGTTGGAATATTTCCAAAGTTATTAACAAGCAATACCAGCTTTTATAGCTTCAAAAATTACTACATTTCCAAATTGAAGCGTTTCATGGTACCCTGAATTTACACAAGAATAGAGCTTTGCCATAAATTTTCACAATCAAGAATATTGGCGCTTGAAATAAAAAATATCTCCAACAAAAAATGAACTATAGCAGAAAGACAGTAAAGTTGAAAATTTCACGTTTGCCAAGCTGCAATAGTTTATGATTGTATGGCGCTAAAAACAATAGCATTATGGTTTTGCAAAGTGTCAAAAGCTGCCGTAACTGTGTTGTAGTAGCATTAATGCACTCGCGAATTGTGAATGTGCTATAAATTGTTTCTACTCGAATTAGCCACATTCTGTCAGCTGTTCCTAGCCAATACTGGTTGAGGATACAATAAAATTTTTATATGAGGTAGGATGTGTAAATGATTACTTCTACTCTGTTATCCAGTAAGATGTTTTCTACACTTCCTCGGTTCACTCTTTTATTCATCTATTCGGAATGAAAAAGGAGGAATATATGATCTAATCTATTATTATTTTGATATCTATCTTCGAGTAAAGAAATAAACGAATCTTGGATGAGGGGAAAGTAGAGCACTTGCAATTGCTGCGAGACTCGGTGCTCTTATTTCGGTTCGCATGCATGCTACAATGTTCTTGGGAGAAACTACGGGCTGTCGATTTATCTAAATTTAGAAAAATCACAACGCTTTAAATAGGTAATTATGATAAAAATGAATGCGAATAAAATATACAATAAGTACTTTGCGTTGCTACAACACCACTATCACATGTATTGTATTGGTGTGCACTTGAAGAGCACCTTCAATAAAGTTGCGAGCATTAAAGAAAGTTCTGAACCGTTTATATTTTCTATGAAATAAGGCAAATGACTTTCCTATTCTCAGATTTGCGTGTAGGAAATGATTCTGCTACTGTGACAGTGGAAAACGTATCAATACCAAGTTTGTGGATACCAGCAAACAACTTTTTACTTACATTGCCACCATGATATATCAGATATAATATATCTAAACTTTAACTAATATAGCATAATAATTATTAAGGTTTTGAGGGCCACTTACAAAGAAGAAGCAGCCTCCAATTCCTTGTTTTGAGACTGATATTTCTAAAAATGACAAATAAATCAGAATTGGTTGCTTACTTTTGTTGTGAAAAATCAAAATGAACTAGCGAATTCCTTTGAGCTACATCATTATTTTATAATAAAAAGCCATTCTTTTATATAGTATTCTTTAATTCGTAGACACAACCAACGGATCAGCATGAAAACTTATTTACTTTGGTAAGTAGTTGCTCCGTCATTACAAGAAATCTCAGTGGTTGAGAGATTGAAATATACCTCATTCCGAAAAAAATATGTCTAGTTGTCCAATAGAGAGAAAGTTGATTTTATGATGTAATTTTGAAACAGATGACCGTATCGCATCGTCAAACTATTTATCAGAAGCATATTCGTAAAAAAACTGCCCACTCTGGAATAGGCAGAACAGGCATGAAATTCCCATATTTTGCCGTTGCTTGAGGAAAGCAACTGCGTTTTACTACGCTACGTTACACCAGCCTGCTTCTTCTTCAGACGATTCCTGAAGAAGTGTTTTTAAATAAGATACAGGACATTTATCAAAAGCTACCCCAATGTAATAAGAGTGGTTAAAACATATATGGCCCATCCATCTTACCTCTTCAATATCAATGAGCCAAAGGGATGTATGCGCTAAAATTAAATAAATCATGTCTCGAAATAGCTGTAGGGTAGGTAGAAATGCATGAACTAACAATGATATGAAGGTTGCGTGATGAAGTACAAAATTTCGCGACTTTTTCATTCAACAATAGTCAAAGCTAAGTACAATGACAAAGAGCAACCTAACGCACTGCTCTAGTCCTCTCCTGCTGTGTTGCTGAGACCTTCCATAATCGAATAAATTTTTTTTGACTGTGAAATAAAGCACATGCCAACTAATTTGCAAAGGCATTACAGCTCTAACTAGTGAGTGACTTAAAAAGGATAAATCATTGAAGGATCTATCCTATGCTGTAGCTTACGCAAAGAGTTCAGCCTCGGTTATGATGGATTGAAAAACTGATGAATTTGGATTGACGTCTGCAACAATAAATGGAGCGGAGCCTTCACCAATTTGGAATGTGAGCTTGTCACAAACGACTAAAACAATGAGTACAGAGTTACCAATACGTGTTGGCAGCCATTTGTTGGAAAAAAACTAACCAATTTTGTTCGCCACCAAAAATGATATTGGCCGAATTTTCTCCTGGGGAATAGTATAAAATACTTATATCGTATTTTAGCATCATATGTATTCGTTAGAACACTTTACGAGTGAATTTGTTACAATATATCGCATTAAAGCAAACATTGCTGTTGAAACAATGGAAATGTTTTTAGCAGCAATCACCTGTCGCTCATCTAGATATTCCTCTAGCAATTGATAGAGATTGATAGCTTCTTCAAAAGAACTTTTTTCGTTTGCGTCAAAAACAAACATGTACCCCATGCGTCCTGTACAAGGAATGACCAAAGCGCCATATTAATGGAATTCAGGGAATATTGATCTGGCCACGCTGCACTCATTTTGCTAGCTGTTGAAAGAACGTTCTATACAGTAACTAACATACTAGGTATCTACATAAGCTCCTACTAGGTGCGATGGGTCGAGGGGCTATAGTTGACCCGTATGATGATAATGGGATTTTGGAATAAGAAAAGGGTATACTATCATTTGTTCCAGGTAGCCGCAGTGTGGCTGTAGATAACAAAAGTGTTCAGAATCACATATTTTCCACAATATAAACCAGAGTAATCGATAGGAATGTTTCTTTTGAGCACTGTTGATAGATAAATTCCATGGAAAAAAATTACTTGGAATTATTCTCATGTTGAAATATTGGCTTATATCCAACCCTTCTTTTCTTGTTAGTGAAGAGTAGGTGTCTTCAATCTCAACTGCGATCGAAATAGGCTTGCCACTCACATCATCTTCAGGTGGTAGCCGCACAACTCTATGGTATAACCTAGCGAATATCAAAGGAGTCACAAGAACTGTTCTTATCTACGGTGAAAAATTACCAGTAAAAACAATTGTTATATTACACGTACTGAGTGAAACTGGTAGGGTATAAGTGAGATGGTAAGCAAATGTTGTTGACGAAGACACACCCGAGAGCACTTTTCCCACTGCTACCCTTGCCGAGCATTGTGATACGCAAAATTGGGAAATTCTCCATCATGGCAACACCTGCTACGCAACGAAATAAAAATCTAAATTTTGCAACTCAGAAAAGCTATCGTTACTTGCTATGAATTGTTCTTAAGGGTATCAAAGAATCGTATCACTCTTACTGTACAAGTCGACGATATTCGGTGGTGCGGTTTTTATTTCAAAATTTTTGTAGAAGCAATCCGACAGCTAGGAATATGTGATGTTACTTTCGAACAAAAACATTTTTAGAAATTGATTGAAAGGAAAAACTCTTACCAGGATACCTAAACTCGTTACAAGATAATCGTTGGTATTGAAGCAATGTGTGTAGATGGTACAGCGAGACAAGCTACGATAGGGGGCATTATAGGGTTCAACCGATTGATATTCCAAAATGCATTATATGTGAACGTGGCGTTTTCTGTGAGTTGCTCAGACTAGAATTAGACACGTTCTGCCAATCGTATTTATAGACTCCGGCTGATTATAGTTCTTTCGTGGTGTAGGCTGTTAAATAGATTAATTCTACTTAGTGGGTAATAAGGTATTTTCGCTAATTCGTACAATGAAACATAAAACTTATTCTACAATAATAAATTCTGCTTACGGGACTAATCTCTACGTTACTACTACTCCCTCATTCTCCTCCTCAAAGGTATAAAAATAAGTGCATCCTAGGTGCGGGAAACATGGGAAAATAGCACCACAAAACCAGTTGCTGCTATATTACGGTTCGATGAGGTCACATCGCTTTTTGTGCACGATACCATTGAGGGAAAAGCTGCAGATTTTTGGCTTCCTTAGTTTAAGAAAAATAACTACGTAGTAAAAAAAGATAATTTTGATAAAGGTAGAATAATTATAATAACATAAAATAATGAATAAAGATGGGTGCACCGCTCAGTCGTGGCACCACTGTTACATTATATCTTCTAGCTCAGAAATGAATGGCATAAAAATGTAACTGTAATCTAGGGATTTTTTAAAGTAGTAATTTATCCCTAAGATTTGCCTGTCGAGATCTATCGACTCCGGCTACACGATTCTTCTAATCAATAGCGTATTGTTTTTCCTACACTATTAGATTGTTAATTGTTTGAGAGCGTGGATATACTAATTTCTATAAATATATCCCACTAGGTTCATTCGTTTATCTTTTAATAACCTTCTATCGAAAATATAATTAGAGAAACGAAAAGCTAGAGCAACTAAGCTCGTCAACCTCAGAGTGGTCTCGCTAATAATAAACTCGTAACTTACGGACGTCGACAGCCCAACTCGATTCTCAATCAAAACCTCTATTCACCTTCACTACTACATGTAGTCAACCTATGGGTCTGACATACTCTCGGTATTATTCGTCTCTCCCTCTGGCTCTGTCGTAATGACTTAACAAGGTAAGGCCTGACTTCTACGAATCTCAAGTTACTACCATGCGTTCTGTTTCATAACCGCAACAGATACACAATGTGGAGAGCTCTCATCTCTCAATTGCATTACATTGCCACTCGCTCTCTTTCTTAAGTGTGCATACGCACACTACATTAATAATTCCTATGAAAATTCCTTACTTTGCTCATTGACTAAAATCATATACTAGAAGAGGATACAATTACGCACATGAGCCTTATGATGAATACACAATGATAACACCTTCGATAACACATTTCTATCGGAACTTGTGTGAAACACGAAAGGTAAAAATACTTTTCATCATAATATTTTCTACTTAAGATATTCTAGTGCATATTGTAATAAGTATTCCTAATTACATTTTACCAAGTAGAATTCATAGATAACTAAGAAAATGTATCTTTTTAATAGATAATTAAAAACTTCTAAAAACTAATAACTTAAAACTAAAACAACTTAACTTGACGCACACACTAATACTCTCGTTGAGCATTCTGGTTGTGTCAATCGCGTGTGAGTATCACACGGTTGCTATGTTCAGATCCTGTGCGCAGGTTTTGCACTATCTTATTTTCAATTCGTTACACATAGAGTCGATATATTGTTTAAATAAATCGCACCCATACGATATCATAAGTGATGCAAAAATCGAATTAAATCGCATCTAGATAAAAATAAAGATTACATAAAACCAAAATGTTAGAAGATACAATAATTTAGCCAAACAGTAAGAATATGCAAATTAGTCTCGTTCCTAATATATCATAAGAAAAATGAAGCATATGAAAAATCCTAATTTACTTTAATATGCGCTGTTTCATGTTTTGGTACCCTTACTTAAGCGCCTACTTGTTCTGAATGAGTTAATTTTATATTTCTCTGCAAGCTATTTGCTGTTTTTAGCTGCATTCTTTTTGATTTATTACTATAATTCTTGGTGGAATCCTTTTAAACTTTTTATCATTTTGTTTATTTTTTATAAGCATCCCTTTTTTAATGAACTCCCCTTGCACCCCTAAGTTCCTAAATGTAAAAATCATGCCTATTCATACATATCAGTTTTTATTTATTTTTATCTTTGTGGGATCTCTATTTAAATTAACATGACCTAGTAATTGTTGAATGAGAACGTTACTCTCAATAAGAATATCTTTACTTGCGATATAAAATGCCGATTATTGATGAAGCATAAAATTAAGATATTTTGATTATCCCGAAAAATACTGCAATAACGCTTTATTTTTACAATTCTAACCTTTCTCTTTGTAATTTAATTATAATTGTTAAGTTGTTTCTTGATTAGGTCTTTTTATTTTTTTTAATGCATTTTTCATACTAACTGTTCAGTTTTTATGTATATTTTCTTAGAAATTGTTAATTAAGTTCTTTATTTCACTATGAGTTTGATATTTCAACTTGTTCTCACCACTTTAAAAGCGTATTACAGATTTTAATTTTCGTTAAGAAATTGTATACTAAAAAATATCGTGCCAATTTTGGTTAAACGCGTTCTTCCAAAAAGACATCTGCTTTAAGATGATTTTGCATTTAGTACGTCTCAATTCTATTCAAAGTCATGCGAAAGGTTTATATTGGCTTTATAATGCTTTTATTGCTTAGAAGAATAAATCAGAAATTAAAATCCTTTTCAGTACAATTAGTTTCCTTTTCATAATTTATGCATTTTTTCAAGACAAAGATAAGTTACATCAAATAAAATTGGAAAGTTATTTCATCTTGACTATCTAATGCTACTTTTAGTTTTAGGGTGAAGATTATGGCAGGTAGTTCTGCCATTAATTTTGTTAAGCATTCGGAAGTTTGTAAGCAAGGATATACTTTTACATTGACACGTCATTGAAATTTTCACACATCTGTAATGCTGGAAAATCATTTCTCTGACAGTTTCTAAGTAATTTTTTCATGCTATATTGTAGGCTTTGCATTATATATATGCCAAACAAAATGATGGAAAATATCATCCCCAGCGTTAAAATGTACCTTTTATATTCTTAATATAGTTGATGCTTGTGCTAAAGTATTGCTACTTTAAATTAGATACGTGGTTTGCTGTAATAATTACAAATTGGATAGGTTTTTTTTTTTATGTTTATCATATCTATAAATGTTTGGTATTTTTATACAAAAATACACTACTTCTATTATTTTATGAACAAAGATGATGCAATTCTGTATATTCTATTCATCATTTCATGCTAAAAAAATTCTTGCCTTTCTTAGAGTTAACTTAGATTAAATGAATTTTTTAACATATTTATTGCAGTTTTTCCATTTTTTTATGCGTATTTTTACCCATTACTAGTAATTGGAATATTGCTTCTTCTACATGAAATTGTTTTCCATTAAAAATGTTCAGAGTATTCTTGTGTATAAAAAGAAAAAACTCAGCAAAAAAAAGACAAATGCCCCTGCAAAATGAAATTAATATTGAAAATACTAGGATTAAAATATTTGCTATTGCTTCTTCCCTTTGCAATTATGATCTTTTTCATTACGTTTGCCTCTATCAAATCTTTATTTTTGTATTATATTAATCGCATGTATATTTAAGTTGGTCACCTATGTTATAAATTCTACTACCAAGAGAATTATTATGATGCAATATGCATATTAAAAAAATGTGGATAGAAAAATTTCCTTAATATTCACTGTGGTATTTCCTGTTGAATCAAAAGGTAGCCTTTTACGAATGTTTGGATTGCAGCAAAGTATAAACATTTTCGTTGTCCAACTAAACTAAAGAATGCACCAACATTTTAAGAAGCACAGAAACCCGTCAACTACTAACAACTGCACTATTACATGACCTTTAAATAGTAACATTTAAAGAAACAAAAATGTTCAAACTGTCATGATAATTATAGTAAGTTAGCATATATTTCATTTCTCTAATAGTATAAACCGGATATAGTAGCAAAAATCTTGTCGATACAACTAAACAAGAGATTGTCGTCCCTTTACAACTATGGTAAATGAATTTTATCATTTTAATAATGTGAAAAGTTATACTGTATTACTTTCTGCAATTATAAGTAAGGAAAAACATTTTGGCCGCCTTATCTCTCTTCTCAAAATGAAAAAACAAAATTAACTATATTATGTTATTGCAAAAACACAAAAAGATGTATTTCAATAATTGTGCTAAAATATTATTGCTGTGTCAGCTCTATTGATTGTTTGCTTCTTAAGAAGAACTTTCAGTACTTTCCAGCTCTATACATTATTCTCAGCCTTGGCATGTGAAAGGGTGTTATTGTCAGTATGACAAAATAGATGCAAGCCAAGATTGTTCAAGACTACCCAAAGCATAGATAATAAATGCAGTAAAACACTATAACAAACGGAATATCAAAAAATGGAGAATGCATAGATAAGGTCTATCGGAGTAGAATAAAGGGTCTCATCTTTTCCAACGTAAACGTTACGAAGTTGGCTTTTATCGGAGTAAAGAACAAAAGTTGGTAAGGGCCAAGAATTAGCTTTTCTTGGCCCGGTTGTGTCATAAAATATGGAAATACTATACCAGCAATGTCAAATTTATAGAAAAAAGAAATGCACTATAATGTTAGCACCAAGGCTATACATTTGCTTCATTCCTTGCAGTTATTACTTGACTGCACCAGGTAAAGCGTGATAGAAATTTTATTTAAATATCTTCTTAAACTTCTGTTGTGAGAATTTACAAACTTTGAAAAGAAAAATTATTGCAGAATAGATATGAGCAACTGTGTTAGCCTAATAACAGAAGAATAGTTCATGAAGTAACATCAATCCCTGCTACAATGAAGCCTCGATATTTCACGTTGATTTATCGTTGAAAGTATGCTTTACACGCATCGATAGCCCGATTTGAATATTTGGTAGTATCTGGGAGATTATGCATCCATGTTGGTCATGATATATAACAAGAAAATTAAAAAAACCGCTTTACAACGCTTTTAAAACAAATCTTGGAAATCGTATAAAATGTTCCGAATAAATTTGCACTTGTGGCTTCTACTATATGAATAAAGTGAATATTTTGTTAGTCAAACAATATTTAGAATCAAAACTTTGGCACAGTATGGACGCATTACTATTCTAAAGATAAAACCCAATTAGATGATAATAGCTTTTTATTTTGTCGAACTTGTGAGGTTCGTTTTATCTTTTACACAAAGGCGTATGGTTAATAAGTACCTCGCTCAATTACAAGAAGCTTCCAATTCCCGAATTACGATGATTGCTTGCTACAACACATATTCTTGAAATAAGCTAGTTGTTTGGAGGTATGTGAAGCCCATTCATTTTAACAGTGTTAATTGCGGGAGGAATCCCCTTGTAACCCTCAGAATTTGACCAACTTAAAAATATCATGTAAAATATTTGCAAATAATCTCAACTGGTTTTTGATGTTATCTATTAAAAATTAAGTTTGATAAATGCAAATTCTCTGGTATACTAAACATTTTTCATAATGTTTTGCAGCCATTTTGAGTCAGTTTACAATATATTTCGCCTGCCATATTGCTCCCCTGTAACTCATGTCAATTCCAACCTCACTTATATAGTTTTCTTTTATAAATGTGTGCTGAAATACCGATTTTACACTTTTATAATTAATTATCTTCAGTACTAGCATATTGTCATTCAATTCGTATTAAAGTTCTCATATTTTTGTGTCTAGTGACCTTTATTAGCATCCAAAATACGCCGAGTTAATACGCCAACAAAATCAATAAAGAGGGAACACCGTACCTGCATGCGCGCCACTCTCGCTTCTTTAGAATCTCTATTCTCCACTGTTCAAAAACAATGCAGTTCCGGTTCTCACATAAGCAAATTTATGCTTGAATACAGTGACACAAAATAGTGCACCGTTTGCTCTCTATTTTTATTCAACGCTCTCCTGTGTCATGAAATAGATACATGAGCTTGGATCAAGCAATTTATCACTTCGTATAACCTTTAGGGAGTGGATAAAATGCCAATTTCTTTGTTGACAGAAAGATCTAGCGGTCGACCTTGCAAATCACTTCAGCAATCGACGTCCAAAACCGCAACTTCTGCAATGAAGAAATCGGTTCCTCATCGGAAAGCTCTTCCTCCTAAAACAAATAGTGCATATCAACGCTACAGAAGCCTCATTGGGAGAGCTTTTGTGACAATGTATTTTGGGATTTTTTTGGTGTGGAGTTTCTCTCTCAGCAAGCCTAACTACTGGGCTTACTTCGCTTATTTGACATATTGGGGATGGATACTTGAATTTGCATACTTTGTCTTTTCCCTGGTGCTTGACATTTACACTCACCTATCTAAAACTGCTGTTACTAGAGTTGTAATGGAGGAACAACAAAAGAATCTTCGGCGTAAACTCACCCAGCAAATGCTTGCCGAGCTCGTTTTTGTTGTGCAAATTGTTATTGTTCTTTTCTATTGGACTGTAGTCTTTCCTCAAGTAAGAAATCATTGCAAAAGCTTTCTTTTTTGTATTTTTTTGCTCACTGTTATAACTTTTGAATGTGGGGGGCATGTAGCAAAATGGGATCTTGGGCATTCTTTTATGAATGCCCAAGTTGGCTGTTATTAAATCTAAGTTTAATGCTTTTTTATCTTTTATTCTTCAGTCTGATGTAAATCTCTCTGATCTTTGGTGGGATCTGCAATTTCATGGTGTTGGCCTTCTCTTCATTCTGCTGGATTATGCTTACCGTAAAATATATGGGTTTTCCTTAAGAAACCACAAGTATATCATATCATTTGGAGTAACTTACCTGTAAGTATAGGATGTGTGAACTCCCCGTTAACATCATCTTATGCAATTTATGACATAATTCTTCAATTATTGACGTTTGCTCTGTTTTTTAATTGCTGATCCTGAAAAGACATTTTTTTCATACTTTTATTTAAATATTCATGCATTGTCTTGATGACAGTACGTGTCATATTGCCGTGGTCTTGTATTCCGGACAACCAATCTACCCCGGAGTTCATTTTCGAGATGCCCGCTCCTTTATTATTACTCTTGCGGCACTCTCTACTATGGTTTTTACTCACAAAATAGTAAGCTTTACTTTGCCACGTCACCTTTTCTTATCCAAACAAATTCTTTTGATCTCATCAAAGTCCCTTTTAAGAAGGCTAAATATTGTAAATATGCTTTTTTTTGGCATATTTCTTGTTGGACTATTTTTTGATAATTGTGCTATTCTTCTTTTAAATGTTGTTTTTGTTTTACCTATTTCACAGGTGTACTTATATGTGCATTGGAACCGAATTAAAGATGAATGCCAGTCCATTTTTTCAATCATCAAGATTATAATAATACGTTCAGATTCTTTTGACACTAATCCTGTCCATTTTCTTTTGCATAAGTTAACGCATATTCAATTTAAAGGTTTGAAATCACGGACTGCTTCCCAAGCTTCATTTATGTTTGCTGAGAGAAAAGATGCTAAAACATGTACTAAGTCGCCGAAACAAACAGTAGTCGTACAAAGTTTGAAGCGGTATGCTAGCTTCTAGGTGTACTGCATTGTTAACCGTTTACCTACATAGAAAAATAGAACTTTATGCTCATATATTCATTGGGAGAGATGCAGAGTTCTGCCTTGGCTAAAAATTAAAAAAGGCTGTGGATGAAACTTTTTCAACTTATCACAATTTCCATGTGCAGCATTTCAAAAATGTGATAGAAATTTCAAACACGCTAACTTTCATGGTCATTCAATTTTTCGAAACGTGAAATGCCTACGCTGTACTCTTTCTTGGTGGAAAAGATTATTTAATTTGCAGCTATACTAGCAGCGAATATTTTTAATGACAAATAATGCAGATAATTGTTTTACCTTTTTACTCAAACCGAAAACCACAGCTTACTAGGGTAAATGTAACGGAGCGAAAATAAGATAGAGCAAAACCTGCGCACAGGATCTGAACATAGCAACCGTGTGATACTCACACGCGATTGACACAACCAGAATGCTCAACGAGAGTATTAGTGTGTGCGTCAAGTTAAGTTGTTTTAGTTTTAAGTT
>JADAQX010000787.1:0-24477 GCA_015476325.1 Cardiosporidium cionae
CCGCTTTCATCCTTTCAACGTTAATACATCTCAACCGAACTTACAAACCTCTCAATAATATTATTCGGTATTCGCTTCCACAAACTCGCTCGCTACAAACCATCGTAATAATACAATTGTTACAATTGGAATAACTTCCAATGTTCCGGCAACTATTCAATAATATTAGCGAGTAAGTTATTGTAGTAGTTGGCAAACGTCTGCCAAATAATTAGATAATTAGTCACCACGGTGACTTCTAACACTTTCATAGTAATTATATATAATCACACGATATATATATGATACTTCAGTTAATATTTTATTGGCAGATCAATAAATATATTTATTTAACAATTATATATAATCACTTGATATATATATAATACTTTGGGCAGTTGGAGCGTACGAGGACATCGTTATAAAATTCATATTTATAACTGTATAACTTTATAGTTAATTTCTTATGCGGGATTAATAGGCAATACTATCCGTAAATTATTCAGCAAGCTCCAATTCATTAAGGTTGAGTTATTACTACATCCACCAACTGGGGTTAGTGGCATTATAAGTTACTAGTCAGAGTTAGGAAGTTTTAAAAGATGTTTATTAGAAACGAAAAAATTAATGTACGAATCTCGGGTCACCACACAATGCAACCGAAGCACGAGAAGCGACAATTAGCTTAATCCCTGCAAATGAGTGATTAAAATAAGGGAGGAAGTTCTTTTCAAGTGACACATTTTCTTTGTTGGATAAAATTATCATTTATATTGGAAAGGGGTTTATCTGTTCTTTTTGTGAGATTTGCCAGGCAAGTATAGCATATCTTCTTTGATTGTTTTAAGTCAGAAGACGTTGTAAGTATTAACTCTCTCTTCAGGAATTCTTCTATTAAACAATTTGTTTTATTCCCAAAATCTTCTTTGCCCATTCCCCTATGCAATTCAATTATTGTAACACTTCGGCAGATAAGGCAACAATGTAAAAATCATCTTTACATCAATTGCTTGAGGAGAAGCGAGTGACGCTTTCGATTCGATATTTTCCAACTGAATCTAGATACGTGTAAACCACCTTTTAGCTATTCTAACACGTCGCAGCTGAGATTGAAATAATAAGTTATGCGTTCGTCTTAGTCGCCTATGTGATAAAGCCAACGTTATATCACAACGCTCTCCATATGAAATAGGTTTTGATCTTTTCTTGTATGCAGCACGCTTTAGAACATAAGATTTGGTGATGCTGATACTGAAATTAATACTTTACGAACTATTAAATGTTTAAACCGAAGTAGTTTTGTATTAACAGCAATTTTACTTCCTCCGAAAAACAGAGGTATGTGCTGCAGCTACAACATTTATGTTTGACTAGTTTCATAGCCGCCGTGGACAAGAAGCGAAAGCATACATTTGCAGCAACTCTACAAAAAATGCGAAATGTGCCAGCACAACAATTTGGAAAATAGCGTTGAGGAATGTGGAAAATTAATTCTCAAGGAAATACAGGCCACAACACGTGCAATCGTGGATACAACAAAATAACCAATGATTGTTACGCTAAGAGGCTACACAACCCCTTCACCTATTACAAAATACAAAAGGACACTTTTCAGCTAAATGAAACCACTTAGGCATCGTGAGTGAGAAGCACGGTGATCGTCCTCTTATTTCACAAAAGTTGCATAAACGACTTTTCGTAGTATTTTTGGGCAAGGCAAGTACAAGACTTAAGTACCGATTTTGCTAAAGCCTATCTCTAATAACCGACAAAATTGCAGTATGCATGTCTGTCCTTTGTGTGATCCTCTGCCAAGTAATTGCTATAACAGATAATTGCTGCAGAGAGTTAATGGAAAATCATATGCTGGATAGATGAATTTCGGCTTTCCTAGTTTATAATCTTAACATTGATGCAACAATGCGTTATGTAACAGTGGTATCAAGACGGAGTGAACTACCACCTATTCTTAATATTTTAATTAGTGTTTTATACTGCTATAATTATTTTATCGTTATCAAATTACCTTTTTACTATGTAGTCATTTTTCTTAGAATTAATTAAGCCAACAATCCGCAGTTTCCCGGTTTTCCTCCCCCACAAGGGTATCACAGTGCATATAAAGCGATGTAACAGCATTGAGTCGCAATATCGAACAATCGAAATAATGTGACAATTTCCCCGATGTTTCCCGCAACTAAGATGCACTTATTTCTACACCTTTGAGAAGGAGAATGAGAGGGTAGCAATAACGGAGAGTTAAAATAATAAGTATTCTTTAGGTTCTTTTTGCTGTAAGTAGATGCATGAATGAGTGACTACTCTATTTTTCTATTCTTTTATTTAGTTCCGCAAACAGTAATAATTAGCGTAGAATAAGTTTATGTTTTATTGTACGAATTAGAAAAATACCCTCCTTACGAAATTAGGAGAATCAACCTATTTAATATGCTATTACTTAAAAGAACTATTTCAGCCGAAGTCTTTAGTATACGACAGGCAGAGCGTGACTAATTCTCGTTAGAGTAACTCACAGAAAACACCACGTTCACACGCTATCACAAATTAGTTCATATTGCCTCTCGTGTATCTAATCATCTGCATCGGAGCATATGATAAACCTTTCTGGAGCTTATAAAAAATGGGGGTAAAGTGATGAACGCTCTGTAAAATTAAGGGAATTTTCTTAATCCCACTGGTGAAATCACAGGCATTCGTTCCCACATTCCCCCACGAAGTTCCTAAATTGTGGGGATAGAATAGACGCTAGTAGCCTAGCGGACATTCGTTACGTGGTTTCCTTCAGTAGTTTCTACATGGCACTCAATGAAGTTGTGGGGAGAAATTAACTTTCCGTTTTCTTTTTCCCTAGCTTTGCATCATTTCTGTGTGTTCCTACTTCTTTCGTAATATTTCTAGAAATCGCGGTGCTTTTTTGTATATGCAATTGTGGATCTTTCTGATATTGTTGTACTATATATTATATCCTTTACCTTAAAAGTTTCTCCCCGCCCCGCAGTAGCGAGTTTGCTTGCTTTCAATTGGATGCTGATTGTAACTAGAGCTTCCGATTCTTAAATCTTTTTGAGCTTCCCTCTCAATTTGGTCTGAAATGAAACAAGTAGCCTCGTTTCTACTTTTAAGCTTTCTTCGGTAAACGTACATTTCCTATTTCTGAGTTTACCGAGTAAGGATATTTGTAGGGATGCTCTCGACTTTCCCTATTTTGAAGATATTCTACCACGCGGATGCTGAGAGACCTAGCAGATTTTTCTTGATTCATCAGTTCTGAAGCACTTCTAAAATACTTTTGTTCTTTTCATAAAAATAAACAGGTGGTTTCGTTTCTCATCGAAATGACTACCATTTCTCAATTTCGTTGAAAAAATGCCTGGATCAAAAATGATATGGCGTTTATGCAGTTTCCCTATAAAGAAATATTTTGTGGAAGTTGTCTAGTTTATTCCTTTCCAAGATCTTTTCGATCAAATTCCCCGATGTGCTGTTGACAAAAGCGAATTTCGCAGGTAATACAGCGTCATTTTTTACGTGAAACGGCGCATCCTACCCATTATATCTCTTAATCTTTGTTTCACTGTCCTGATTTAGTTGTTTCCTTTTTCTCTGTTCAATCTGCTTGGCTTAACTTGGCCATATTCAGTTATTTTAGATGATCAAACAAAAAACCATTACCATTTGCAGTGAGATAACTACTTCACGAGAGATATGCAGTAAACGCTTTCTCGCAAGCTTTTTTGCTCATTATATGATTTGCATACACATTTGCCCTTTGAATCTCTTCCTTGCTTTTTTCTATTGGATACTTTTTCCTTTAAGTATTTCCGGTTTATAGTGACTATTTTGACAATTGCCACCCATTTGTTTTACGATATTCAATCGTAGAAATAATGCATTGTTCATCAAATTATCTACTCTCCAGAACTACAGCTTTGTGGTGAAAAATTATCACAGAAACTTGAGGAATTCTTCAAATAAAATGTAGGTTTCCTGTTCTATGAGGCTGCCATGACTTTCATTATGATCGATTGCATTCGTAGCTTTTTCTATATTCGCTGGATCTTCCACGCTTTGTGTGATAGTGCATTAACTTTCATAATGAAGCAAATTCAATGTTTTTTCATCGTCTCCTTCCGAGAATTACTTGCAAAAATTTAGGATATTATGACGATTCCATACATTTTTACGGTTTTTTCTCAACACGTAATTCCAAAAATTATGATTGTTTTTACATTGCAATTATGCTGATTCTTTGTTTAATAATTTCTGCACCTATTGCTTCAGCGAAAAACTTTTCCATTGACCTACTCTAGGAGTCATCATACCCACAGGATGCAATGAATAATTTATTATATGTCGAGGCCACACAGATATATGAACCTGTAAATAAGGAGGTATGGGAGTCTCTTCTATATACAATGAAAGGATTCTAAATGTAAATCTTGAATTCGAATTTTTTGCTCGGAGGCTGTTTAAACCCACCTCGAGGATTTTGCAGAAAAATGTTTGTATCTTCCTATCCTGCCATATATACATGTGTTTAACACGCTGTAACACCCTATGGATATACTTCCTATTTCTATTATTTTAGTATATGGAACTAAACTACAGCGGTGTGTATAACTGTGCTATTTATTTATATTTTTTCTGAAGGAGGTACGGCTTGTCTATCGGGTCTGTAGTGGTCCTCATCGTGGCCGTCATCAGAAAACATATTCTACAGTGGTAAGAAATATTAAAAATTAGAATTGTAACTCCTGCAGGCTTGGATGTGTATTCTTTAACTATAATTCTCAAAACTGTTTTTATTTCTCCTGTAAATTTCAATGGAAATCCGCAGATGAGATTTATATAGATACAGGAGAAATACTTGAAATAGAGATAAGCAATAGGTGTATAGATTTTGATTTCTCGTACCCTGTCTATGTATATGACTCTCTATTTCAATGACAATTTTTGAGGTTCACAGTATCAACATGTATATCCTACATAGAAGTCTGGATTTGTTTAGGAGAATAGAATAGTAAAATCCCTCTTAAAGTTTTTTGTTCCTTGAAAGGGTGTTGCTTTCCTCTTCTAGTAACTGCCTAAAAGCCCTACTCCACTTCTACTATTCAGATGAGTGTGGAAAGCGTTGATCTACTGGTTTGAAAAATCATAAAAATGGTGTTTTGCTTGCAATTTATTTTGTATAGAAATATGGTAGAGTAGAGGCACTGCGATTGGCGTATGAATCTCGTAATTATATTAATAGCACACACAAACTTCCACCGGATTTTCTGCTTCGTCCATTAAATAAGAAGAAAGCAAAACTTGAGTCGTCAAATGCATTGAGTGGCCTCACCGCAGACGCTAGGGCATCTGCTGGAAAAATTGAACCTCAGCCAAGCATTACAGAGAGTGAGAATGTATACTTTTGTTTTTTTGGTGTTATTGGATTCCTTCATAACAGAGAAGTGATCGACTTCTTTAAATAGCAAGTTTTTTGTTTTTCCATATAAATGATAGGCATAGGGTAGAAGTGTTTACAAATTTGTATTATCCCTCCTTAATTTTCCAGTGAATGTCTATCCTCCAGAGTGTTTTCTTTTTGATTGTTAAATTTCTGTTTTATGATTCTCAACATTTTTAGCCTCCCCATTCGATCCCACTGTTCCTCAAATCAAAGATCAACCTGCTGCTCTATTCAATGAGAAAGTGGGGTTTACTTCCCCTTTTGAAGAGCAGGATAGGGATATCAAGGAGATCTCCAAGTCTATCCAACATGCTGAAGTATCTGCCACTTCCTACGATCCCAAGGATTCCTCTACCGCTTCCGCTTCTTGCCTCTCGACCGTCCATACAGTAGAAAACGGTGCCTGTGATGGAATTTCATTTTGGAAATCTTTTGTTTCGGAGATCTCCCTTTCATCCAAAGGGAGTACAAATTGCTCATTCATTGCATCAAAGAGCGATGCTGCACAAAATGGATTGCTTCAGTCCATTTTTGCAACTGCGCCTTGGACAGAATCTCCAAAATGCCTTGTTAATCAAAGTGGTAATGTTTTGTATATTTGTATGCCTTCTCAAATCAAGAGCTATCTATTTTCGTTTTGCCTAAACTTTCTTTCCAAATTCCACTGTTTGGTAACTACCAATAATTGCCAGTTGCTTACAAATTTGAATGCCATCCAAACCCTCATCCTTCAAGTTGACGAAAGCAAGCATGATTTGTCCTCCAATTCACACAGAGACCTCCCTTTTTCCTCTTTTCCAATCTCTCCCTCTGGGCAGGATTGTAACTTAAAGATATCGCTCACTGTCGACCCCTCTGTGGATCCCACTCCCTCTCAATGTGTGGGTAGCTCCCTCTCCTCCACTCGTGCCTCACAGAATCATCATGTGCAGCCAGAAGCAGCAGTCAACACCCCAGAAGGTGTACCCTCAAATTCTGGCTCTTTTTTGACCAAAGAAGTTTTGCCTATCTCTTCTTCTCACTTAAAGAGCTGCTCACCTGACGAAACGGCTCAAACAATTGCTAGTCCTTCCGCCTTGCCTAGTAGTGCATCTCTATCTCTGTTAGTTTCGCCTCCTGTGGAAACGTCTCATACGAATGCCTCCACCTCTGCTCGTCTTGCTTTCACAGAGAAGCCATTGGCTTCGTCTGGGGAAGCTTCAGTGCCTTCCTCAGGGGAGAGTTATTTTTTGAAACCCAAAATATTACTAGGAAGACGAAATCGTGCCGCTAAAACATTTTCTCTTGATGCTCCCTCTTCGAAGAGAGTTTCTGCTTCTTCTGGTAAGGCTGTACCCTCACTGGATGAGCCGCTGTCCAAAATAAGGAAATTTTTTGAAGGGAAGGCTTCTTCAACACCGGATGAACAGGCACCCTCTTGGAAACACTCAGAGAGTGTCATCCAAAGTCATACCTCAGCAAAGATCTCCGAATTATCAAAAGAGGCCACTGTGGGTCGTAAACATGGACCTGCAGAAATACAACAGCCCATTGGGTCTGCTCGTAATTTTTTTGTACCAGAATTTATCAATTCGAATATTTCTAAACTGAGAGTCTCATCGATGTTGAAAAGGTCTAGAAAACCAGCACAGATTCCCTCCTCCCATTTTCAAGAAGACAATATAGTATCTCTTTTTAAGCGCTCCTCGAGCGTCGCCTCTTCTCCCCAAAAGATTTCTTTTTATTCTCAACCCTTTGCAACAAAGAAGCTGTCAGAACAAATGGCAGAGGCATTCCAGCTCCCAAAATGTTTTTCATCTTCTGTTCACACACCCGTGAATTTGAATGCCTTGCCATTGCTTCTTACACCCATTGAATCACGGTTTGTTTCTTCTGGGATCATTGAGCATGATAGACAAGATTGTGAGGATGCAGAAGTATATCTTTCTCGATCTAAAGCTTTGAATTGGCTGCAAATGTCACAGGATTCTGTAGTTCGAAGAGAAGGCGATTTTAGGCCTATTTCGGATACATGCGTACTGCCGATGCTTTCCTCTTTTCTTTTACCACTCAGCACAGAGAGTGCCTCCTCACGTTCTTCTTAAAGCGATGTATAGGTGTGGAGGCAACGTGTCACCGCATAATCGTCTATAGGATATTTGTAGACCCCATGTTGTAATTCTCCTTTTAAATTAAATTTTTGTATTCAATGAATGCATACGATGAAATTGTGCTGTTTCTATTCCTTGTTTTCTCCTCCTTTAACCTGTTTTTCTTCAATGCTTTACGTGTTTGCAATGGACCCGCATTTCCACTTTAAATTCATAGTAGCTACTGATTTTAAAAATAGGGGTGCTCCTTGTTTGTTCTATCCGTGTACATGCAAATACAGGGCTGCATTTATACTTTTTATTACTGGATGGTGTGGCTTTCGTTGTTCTTAATCTATGGATGTATATGTAAAATCTATGCGGAAATGCATTTTAACCAAATTTTTTCTGTATACTACCAACTTGTGATGGTTTTCGTACAACCAAGAATTTTGCATTCTATTTTCGGTTCTGGAGGCTTAATGGGGATTGCTTCTAAATTATTTGTGATGTGCAAAATGATGGATGCCTGGGCAGCCTTTGGGCGTATTTTTATGTTCTCTGATGTTCAATTGTTTTGCATAAACTTCATTTTGTATATGTAAAGATTGCATATTTGATTAACTTCTGAATGTTTATTGTTCACTTTTATTTTCTCTGTCGGTGTATTCGTTTTAAGTTTTGCGCTACAGTGAGTGAGTTCCTGTACAGCACAGTGTACATACATCGTGATGTTATCTTACTTTTGGTATTTTAATCTACGCTGCTGTATAGAAATATTGAAAAATGTTTAGTGTAACTTAGCACCTGATGAATATCCATGACAGTAAAATTGGTATTTTCTCAACTCCCACTTGTATATAGTAAAACTACAATTTGGTGAATATTTAGTTGATTATAATTTTTTTTTGTTTTAGTGTAAGTGTATAAGGAAGTTGCTTACACACGCACTTCTGTTGGAATAAATTTTGCATGAATTTTTTATTTCTATATCTTCCAATTGTCACAAAAACAGGCATTTTTCTTTGAAATGATTTTATTATTCTGATTTTCTGAGTGTATATACACCTCATTGCTTACACACTCTTTGTGTGTTTTTTTTTCCAGTATTGTTGTATGTGGTATTTTATTTGCAATTGCAGTCGACATAGAGTATTTGTTTTCTTAATGCATTACAGAAAATAGAGAAATGCTCTTTTTTTACGTTTTTTTTGCACGAGAAGCCACAATTTCTGTGGATCTTTTTCTCTAGTTGTTTTTTTTTTTCTACTGTTGATTTTTGTTATAAAACATTTCAAAGTTTGACTAATGATTCGTTGAAGTATAATTCGTGTCCGTATACTCTATTAGTTCTAAGATTGTAATCAACTCTTTGAAGCCCTTCTAAGGATGGATGCAGAAGCGTATATATAACAAATTATATTGATTTTATGTACATTCACTTGTTTACTGAATATAACACACAGCAATACTTTCAAACCAGTACTAAATACTATTTAGAGGAAGAGCCTTTGGTAACTGCATTTCGCGTTATCTTTTTCACTCCTCTTGTCATGCCTTTCATAGAAATCTTGCTTTCGTAACAGCTCGGAGATACAACAAAGCGTGTGTGAGTTTAGGCCGTGAAATATTTCATTCAATCAACTTCGTGAGTTTTTTAGAGTAAGGCTTTCGTCATTCTTGCATTTAACGGCATTTTATGAAACATGGGTAAGTTGAAACGCGTAGTAATTAGCTTACCGGCTTGGCGTATTTATTTTAGTAGGACAGTTAACATTTCTAAAGAACTAGAAAAGGAAATCAACCTGGTATTTTATGTGTTTATATCATATATGAGTTTTTGAAAAATACACCATTTTCATTTCATCTTTAATGAATATTGTATGAAGGGCAAGCACATCTTGAATTTCTGTTTTTTGTTGCTAAATTCATGCTGTTTTGTAAAGTGATTCTAACTATGGCTAGAGTTGTTTAAGTAGTGTTTGTAGAATCATTTGCATGTTGTCCTACAATGATAATACGATCACGTAAAGTATCTTTGTGTATGTAAAATAATTATTCTTCTTACATATGGAAGCCAACCGCATTGCGCTGCGTACAAGAGGTATGAAATTTAGAGAGTTTGCATAATTTTTATGCCGAATTTGCCTGTAAAAAATTGAAAAATTCCTTCAGTATGAAAGAGTAAAGTTTCATCTTTTTTCTCGCATTTAAGTATTTCTCTAGAATCTCTTCTCCTAAAAAAGAACCAATTATGCAAATAACATTAGGTGGACTCCCTAACAATAGACCTAATATGAGTAGTTCATTTATTTAATATACTATATTTGAAATATAATTCTCTAATGGAATAAGAGGATATGCTTGCGTAGGATATATGAATGCATTTTTAAAATTCTTTGCTATCTTGACTTGTCCGTTTCTTGTAGTAGTGGCATGCGAGAGGTATGTATGCCTTATACCCCTCCTTGTCCCTTTCATTGTCTGAAGCATACGGGTGGCATAAGCAAAAATTCATCGAAAAGAAAGGTATGGGCCAAAGAATGATGCTCGTTGAGCTATATTCAGTACTATCGGAAGTCGGTATGACGTGCTTACAATAGTGCGCTTCTACTTCAATAAGTTAAGCGTGTTTTCAAAAAATCCGCTATTGCAGCAGACACTAACACTTCAACTTTTGAATGATATGGCAGCTTTAGTGTGCAAATTCAACAATCCCCCAAAAGTTACCCCGAAACAGTTAAATTGGGTGCAGTGGAGAACACGAATATCGTCGTAACTTTTATTCTGAATGCAAATCAGCAAGGGCTATTTTAGTTCCAGCGAATAAATGTGGAATAAAACGAGAAAATGCACGCGTATTTGTAACGTACATCCATCCTATACAAAGGTGCTATGCAGTATCCCCGTTGTTCACCGAGTGACCGCAAATATGCCTAAAGTTGAAACTTTGCGAAAACAAAAAGATATCACTATCGTGAAGTAGATATACTTTTTATTTCATTACGACTATATGTTTATTGCATCATATCTTTAATTATAATGCGCCTCGCTCTGAAAATTGAAACCTCGTTGGAGGGATTCGTGCACTGTTTCCTTCGACCTTTTTCTGCCAGACGGATTAATGCTTTTTTAAAAGCTATTTTGCATTCTTTTCTTTTTGTTTTGATCGCTTTAAGCTAAACTTTACTTGTCGTGCATTTGCCATTCCGGACAAGCAATATTTTTAAGCTGCAACGTAGAGTGTTAAAGTTCATTTCTGTGATGCACCTCAAAAATTTGAAAGAAGCGAAAATGGTTAAAAAATTCTCTAGACTCAATGACGGCATGCTTCACAAAACGAAAACCGAGAATATCCATAAAATAAAGAGATCCTCTTTAAATAGTCAGGGAAGAATATTAGCGCAATCTCATACAAAACCGTGGTCAATTTTCTCAATCCGCATTTGTGTCTTTCAGTTGCGTGATGGCAATTCGTCATTTTGATTCCCTGCGAGGATATACTTCTAATTCCCTATGGGTAGAATCATTAACCTCTTCCAAGTGATCGAATGGAGAGAGTTTTTCTGTACTAGTTAGATGAGAACGTACAAAAATGTATGTCGCAAAAGCAGAGAATCCTATTGCACTACAAGCAGAAATTAAAATAAATTTTTTCCCCAGCGAAGAGCGCAAAAAGGAAGACCAGCGGAATTTTGCTTTTAATTGATGAATAGCGGGAGGAGGTTTCTTTGATACTGATCCTCGTAATTGAGAATTGGATGGCTCTGAAATTTAATAATTGATGACAAATAACAAAAAAAGCATAGAATACATGCATGCATCAACCAAGTCATTTTGAGGCACAAAAATAAAGATGAGAAAAATTACTTGGCAATGGAAGAATTACTCGATAAGGTTATAGTCATAAAAATCATTTCCACTTATGTCTACTCAATTATTATAGGCATCACAAAATGGAAGAGGGAGCCCTGCAAAAATTATAACATTATACAATAGGATAGAGATTGAAAAATAGCACGGAATCCCTCTGCTTACGCACCCTACTTGGTACATCCATACGTTCACGCAGCATCCTTAAAAAAGAGATAATGGAATGAGGCTATAACAAGAAGGAAGCAGCGATGAAAAAAAACTTTCATTTCTTCCAAAAAAAGACAATGCAAGCAACTCTCATTCACACCGAAATCCTCTTTTCCTTCTGTGGATCAGATGAGCTAAAAAAAAAAGCTGTCCCCTTCTTTTGTGTTGATTGTTTCTATATCGTAAATGCAAAACAAACTACCAAGTCAATTCAAAAGTGTTGGCATTTTAAGCTTGATTGACAAAATTCAATAAGAAAGTTGGAATTAGCAGTAAAAAATAACCTAATTAGAACAAAACGTGCGAGCTACACTGTCTCATGCAATGTTCCATTTAGTGCCGAATTGAATTCAGTGCTAAATACTTATTCTCAAGATATACGAACGTTAATTCAAGATCAACTACTTCTACGTACCAGGACTTGGAAGAAAATGCCGATGATACTGAAATTGTGAATTTCTGTTAATTCTAGAGGAAAGACGAAGTTTATAACCAGAGAATCGGTTAATGACCGATCTGTTTTGAAGTATGGATGTTGGAGAAGAAGAAGCTACTTTAGAGGAAAGTAGAACAGAGATTCTTCGCTTTATTAAAGCGATGAAATTTCTTCTAGGAGCTGAGAGAGACATTTCTGGGGGAAAAATGGTTCTGTATGTTTGCAAATATCGAAACACAGCGAGAAAAATTTACTAGAGAATGCTTACGTAATACTTGAAACTTCCAATAATAGAAGAGGATAGGGAAGGCGGCTACTTTTGGCAGGGAACGCAATATGCACCGTGAGGCATTGGTTAGACGTTCTCATACAATATTACGCTACGTACGAAGCAAGGGTCCTCCACATCAAAGATGTTATACGGTAGAGAATGCTCGGAATAAGTAGTCTTCTCATCTCGCTTGCTTTTCTATTTGCCGTTGCACATCAAGCAGAACACCACTATAGCGGCGATTTTGGTCCCTTGCCTTCTTGAAGACTACTGCGGCTATGATAACAGTACACGACAGACCGACGTATAAAAGAAATGAAGTTTTAGGTAGCTGAAAAAACTTCCGGGCAAAAGTGGAGATAGTTACCCCTTGCAAACGCCTCCAATTATTTGAGGTAGGATAGAAACGAGGGTGCATTGCAAAATCTATTTTATCGGAAGCATTTATATAACGAATAGTTAAGTTGTTGTTGTTTGGCATAGCAAAAGGTGTTCATTGCAGTTATCAAGTTATTGCGGTATTGGAAACGCAATAATCTTTGACTGTTCTCATTATTTAAAAAGAAATGGGGGATAAATTGGTAACAGTATCTCTAATCAATAATGTAAATCAACCCGCTTGGCTGTTTACATAAGCAACGAAAAGCATCGGTGAGAGCTTGCTTAGTTTTATCTCTATTCAGGAACAGTTTCTAATTAAACCCGTGGATTAGTTGATTATTTTAAACGATTTACAGTGTTGCCCCATTACATTCTGCTTTAGAAAATAGTAATAATCCGCAAAATTTGGTTAGAAAAGATGAATTACGTAACATATATTGTCTGAAATGCTTGCTGCACTTGCAGATGGAACCAAGGTAATATTCCTACGCCTGCTAAAGTGGCAGGCATAGAAAGAGATATTAGAGCATGCATAATGCTGTCATACTCTACAAGTAGCCGAAGATAAACAGGGAATTAGTTTGTTATACTTTCTTAGCGCAATGCACTGATTGATTTCCTTCCTATGTGTATCATTTTAACATCATTTTTTGAGATGAAATTTTAAAGTTTTGCATATCATCATAAATCAGTCGAAAGAATCTCTCCTGGATGTAAACAGTAGTGATAAAGGATGCACTAAAATGCATATTGCATGCAGCTAGATACTTCTAATAAAAAGAATAAATATAAAGTGGCCGAACCTTCATCATGTGGCGAAATAACTAGCCTATGATACTGAGCTGTTTTTCTCTTTATTTTCAAAAATATGTAATGCTACTCCTTTTTCATGGTCAACAAGCACGAAATGGAGTCAGTCAAATAAATAATTGGATAGATCCACCCTGTGATAGCCAGATGATAAAAGTGTAGCAGCGAGAGAAGAAAGACTAATACTACATTACACAATGTGGCTACGGCATTGCATTGAACTAAGCGGACATAAAATATTAAGATCTCATGTAACCAAAAAGAAATAAAAAGCGATGCTTTCCGAAAGCTAAATATTGCTTGAAATAGCGGAAGTGCTATTTTTTTCGAAAAAAGTGTAAGCAGTTGTATCAGCGCATTCATCTCAAAGAATTTGATTAGTTACCTCACAATTGTTTTTTGTTGTTGAAAGCCTCATTTGAAATAATATTTGCTACTCATTGTGGTAGTCTATTTCTATAAGACATCTTTTAAGTTTATACACCTTTTTAAACAGTATAAAAAATACTCCTGCAAAACCTTGTAACAAGTTCATGCAACACTGAATAGTAGATTAGCAATATGATTTTTGAGACAAGTTTAAAAACAATCGAGGAAATATATCGTATGTTTAGCCATTTCACTTCCTGATATGCGTATTACAATGTCGCATATACCTTTTCTTTTTACCAAATTTCTTACGCGCTTCATCTACTGGAAACTAGCTGAATTTTATTTTTACTTTGATTCGTATTACACACATCCTCAATGCTTTTTAGAAAGCCATTTCGTCGGCATGCAAAAGTAATGGAACATAACTTTTGAAAAATTCCAGCTGCTTTACTACATTTTAAAAGTCTTCCTCGTGAGCATTTCTGCTTTTGTCTTAGTAGGAAGTTACACGCCTTGCAAGCATTACTTGTGATGCCTTTGCATTAGGACATTCTCTTTCGCGCAAAAACAAGAGAAACACTTCAGAGGTTTGCTGACTACGGTATGCGGCAATCACCACGGAAACAATGGATATAAGACTGCAATTTTTCAAGGAAGGTATCTTAAATTTTTACCGGTTTGCAATTATAAAAATTAAAGCACTGTGGAGTTTTTTCGTGTAGAAGCATTCAAATAAGTTCTTTACATAATACGGATACTAAAGTTACATCTTATTCCTGCTCAAAATTAAATTTCTGTATTGCTGCACTTTTTATATTCTCTTTTGGCACGTCGGGATAAGATGCGAGAAGCACGCGAAGAAATCATTCCATAAAAATCACACCTTATGAATATAGTTGCAGTGGAATGCAATGCATGACAATGCTTTTACTTACAATGTCTTGTGAAATAACGTATGGAATAAGCCATGAGTAGAGTGAAAAAAGTGAGAAGATCCAGGCTATATGTTGTCACCTCACGTCGAGTAGTAAATGCCATAATAGCATCCTACGTCTGCATTTACTTTCATGTCTGATAACTTAATGCAAAATACCATTTTAGCCTAAAGTGAATGTTACTGAAGTAGAGAAACACTTGCGTACACCACCCCTTTTCTTCATTTCGTTTGGAGGGTGTTCATTGATGTTTTAACTCTTTTCAAGCTCCAAGCTAACACGGAATAAAAAGGAAGTCCAGAAACGAAGCCGATAGACTACGCATATAAACACAACATAATTAAACGAACAATCCAGAGGATGGGATGAAAATCCTCACCTCCTAAAAGAAGCAGCAGAAAATTCAATAAGAAAACATATAGCATAACAAGAGAGAGAGAGAGCAGCAAAAATATAAACTATTTCAAAAATAGTTATGTAGACCCTTGCATTCCTAATAAATTCATACCCACACATATTTCAAATCGCAGTAGTGGGTCATACAAATAATCACCCATACATACGAACGTGTATAAAACGAATACTAAAAAATAAGAGATAGCCTCAACATGTAACAAAAAATTGCCACCTGCCTATCGTATACTTACTCCGTTTTTTCCACCCTACAATTACGGATAAAACATTCTTTTCCCTGTGCAATTCTAGCTTTTCATTTAGAACAAAAATAAAATTAACGAATACCCTAACAAAGTATTCACTTTTAAGAAAAGTATTTTGTCCATACGAAAAGTTAATATTATAACAGAACTAAGAGTGACTTGAAGAGATTGAGTACGACAAAAAAATGCCTTTTATAGAATACCGAAGAAAATATGCATAAAAACAGTAATATATAAAAAGTATTGGGCAATCCTATCACACAGTTTTGATGACTTCACTACGCCTGAAGAGTTCTATAACGCCACCTCTGAGTGTGCAGGCCATGATGAAGCCATCCGTACTCACCAAAACATCCGATAGAGGACTCTATAGGACAAAAATAAACTTACATTGTATATATCTCTACTAACAGTAATAATTACCATACGATATAGAAAAATGCAATAAATTTTCTAGAAGGATGTTTTATCTCAAACTACAACGCAGAAACAGTCGTGTAGCCTCCCTTATGAGGAGCATCTACAATGTCTATAACAATTTAAAAGCAAACATCTAGAAATCACATTTTGAAGATAGTATTTGCAAACGTTCCATAGTTCAAAATAAATTGATTCGTTTTTGTTAACGTACTATTTCAAAAATTGCTTAAAATCATAAAAATACACTCTATTTATATTCCCTGTAGTGTCTACACACTCGGATACACACCTATGGCAAAATCTTATTTCTTTTTGCATTCCTCTCCCCTTCATGAACGTTTATTTTTGCATAGAGTTTATAAATTTATTATCCAGAAGTTCAAGGGTTTCTAAACTGAGTATCACATTTTTCCACAATTTTTCACAAAGATTCATTATCTAACCTCTCTTCTATTGTTTCAACTTTCTCCCTCTCTCTCTCTCCTCTTCTATTGTTTCAACTTTCTCCCTCTCTCTCTCTCCTCTTCTATTGTTTCAACTTTCTCCCTCTCTCTCTTCCTCTTCTATTGTTTCAACTCTCTCCCTCTCTCTCTTCCTCTTCCATTGTTTCAACTCCCTCTCTCTCCCTCTCTCTACGCTCTGTTATATAAAATCTCCCACTTTTCAAGGGATACTACAGAAATATCTCCGTGTTTGAATTACACAAAACAGGAGAATTTTTTTTCTCTCTCTCTCTCCTCCACACATATCTTTCGACAGAGAAACGTTTTCTTCTTTGAATGTGAATCTTCCTCAGGAATAAAAAATATCTTCATTCCTTACATTCCGTCCAATAGTATGGCTAGTTATTTTGGGATTCGTATCGGATGAATCCTCTCTTGAGAGAACCATTATTTGTCGAGATTCAGTACCAAAAACATACCAATTTCCACAAACATGATTATTACAGCCACTGACAACATGATTGGGTAATTGTGTTCGACAGGACCAACTGTGAAGATACAATACAAATATATATATATATATATATATAAAGGCTGTGATAAAGGTACCTAATCTCTTGATTTTCTTTCAAAAATACAGATCCATATAAAAAAAATATAAAGGCAAAGTCATGTATAAATTGAATTCATAAGAGATGAAAACCGTTTGAGTATTTAGAGTTCTCGAATGTTTCCTCTCAACACCTCTTTTGTTAGTCTCTTGCACACTCTCCTTATTAAAAATAATAAAATCTTCCAAGCATCCTACTTTGGAGATGCTCTTGCATCGATACTTATGAAGTTGTTCAATGGATAAGTTGAGACGGAGCCATCGCCTGTTCCAACTAATAAAAGAGCAGCCGAAGAAAGACAGTTTGAAAGGGGTAACCAAATATCCAAAAGAAATATAGGAGCCTATGAGAAAGAGATGGAATTTTCAAATCAAAATGACCGTGATGAGGAAGGAACATTTCTATAAGGTTTACTATAGCCTATAGAGATCTTATAGACAGTCGAAGAAAGCATAGATATAAAAAGTATACAAAAGAAGAGAAAATGAGGAGACAGAATGTTTTTAGTTACTTCTTTTCCTATTTACAAGAATAAAATATTTTTTATAAACGTTTCCCTCTTTTCTATTACAAACACTATTCGTTTTTTTGATATTCCTTGTTTTTATACATTACCAACAATCTTTATGTTTTATACTCTTAAAAATTTCTCCCAACACATGTAGAGCATTTTCTGTTTCTCATTTCATTTCTCTCTCATCTCATTTCTCTCTCATCTCATCTCATTTCTCTCTCATCTCATCTCATTTCTCTCTCATCCCATCCCATTTCTCTCTCATCCCATCCCATTTTTCTCTCATCTCATCCCATCCCATTTTTCTCTCATCTCATCCCATCCCATCTCATTTCTCTTTCTCTCTCTTTTTCTTCATTTTCACCGACTTCTGACACAGTCAAGCCACCTTTCGACGCGATTTTCTTCTCATGAGAAACAGAAAAACAATGGACACGTCCATTATCACTTCCAATAAATAAAAGTGTTCCAGTTTTATCAAAAGTCATCGTTGTAGCAATAAAATCTAAAGCTTCTCGACAGATACCCTGAAAATTAAAAAGAAAAAAGAGAATAATTCCTTCACATTTAAAAAAAAAAAAGAAATACATCCTCTGAACAAGAAAAAATAGTATAAACTTGAAATATATCAAGAGTAGAATAGAATCGTTAGTAGAAGGAGATATTTATTTCCATTTTAATAGTCTTATAAGATAATTTTCAATAGAAAGAGTATCCATAAAAACATCCACTCGAAAGATTTCTCTCAATAAAATAACTTCAAAGTTGAACACAATTTCATTAGAATTTTTTCTTTATTTTTCTTTGAAAATATATTTCATGCATTTTTATCAACTCTTTAATTTCACTGCCCCTCTTCTCTTTCTTTCTTATATCTCCTCTTTAACTTCCTCTTTTCCTTTGGATTCTGTATTTATACCTCTATTTTCTATTTGCTATATTCTATATATATATATATATATCAAAAAAGTAAATATATAAGAATAAATGTTTCTAAAATAGAAATGTGTCAAACCATATCCAGAGTTAAAGAAAGTATACGAAGAATACTTTTTTCTGTAATGGAAACGATATGATTAAAATCCGAAGGAATTGGAATACAACACAAAACTGGAGAAGAATCTTTATATTGTTTTTCCCTTGTTTTGGTTTCCATATTAATAACGTAAATATTTGAATTTCGAGAGGCAACAATCAAATATTTATCATCTTGAATAAAAAAAAGAGAAGTAATTTTGCCACCACTAAGGTCAAACTGCAGTAAAAAATCATTAAAAAAAATATATATAAAAATGTGTTGTAAGAACAAAAAGTAGGAAGATGAGGAGGGGATGGAATGGAATAAAACAGGATAAAATGAGATGAAATATAATGAAATGGAATAAAACAGGATAAAACAGGATAAAACGGAATAAAATGAAACAAAAGAATACAAAACGATAGAAATGAACAATTAAAAAATAACTTCAAATACATTCCAAAAAACCTATAAAAAGAAAAAAAATTGCATAAAATAATTGCAATCCTTTAGAATCAACAAATAATAAAAATTCTTCTTAGATGCATGCTTATCAATAATTTCCCATTAAAATTTCTCCTGAAAGTTTGTATTTTGCCACATTCTCTGTTTCCTTCCTCATCCTCTTAATTTTATATATTTTTTACGTACCATTGCATATATTTCATCCGATTCCACAGGAGAAGAAGTGGTAGTAACTTTATCCAAATTTTCTTTTGAAGATTGTAAACAACGTAATTCTTTCTGAGTTCGATGAACTTTAATAACTTGTACAATTCCATTGGATCCTCCAATAGCCAAAAAAAAACAAGTGGGATGCCTTGAAGAACCCATTGCTAAACGTTGGAATGGACACGACGCCTATTTTTTAGAGAAATCATAATAATATATATAAATGAAATGTGATGAGAGAGAAATGAGAAATGAAATGAGATGAGAGAGAAATGAAAAAGATTTTAAAAGGTAGAGAGAAAGGTGAAACTAAAACGGATAGAAAAATAAAGAAAAAGGAGTAAAGAATTTCAATGAAAAGCAGAATCTCCCAATCCCCTCCTCATCCTCCCGAAAAAATTTCCACACAAGGAAAAAGTCTCTCTTCTTAGTAAAAAGGAGAAATTGTTTAGAGGAATACCTCATAGATTGCAAAAGGAAAAATTCGATGAAAAGAAGAACCTCCTTTTGAAGCTAAACATTCTGCTGGTAAAGATGGCCGTAAAAATTCCTTTTCTTGCTCTTCATCTAACATTACACTTCGTATGAGAGATCGAAGAGAACTGATATCCACAGAAGTTAGATTTATTTTCTTTCTGATTTTTGTTCCCTGTGAAACCCAAAAATTGAGAGAGATGTGTGTGAAAGTTGTAGACTATTGAAAAAAGATAGGCAAGGCTATGGATGGCATTCTTTGAGAATTTTATTCCTTTTCATTTATCTACTTTTATTTTATTTCAATCTCTATGTATTTATATTTTTTTCAATCTATTTTATTTCATTCCATTCCTTCGTCTCTTCAAAGTATACTTCGCACTCTTTCTGAAGTAAAGTTTTTATATACATTCAACTATTTTAAACATTTAAAACGTGTGCATTTCTGCTAATCTTTTAAATTAGAAAGTGAAAAGAAGCATTGTCATGTATTTCCTCTTCTATATCTCACCAAAGTATTCATAAATCCTCTGGATTTCACAGTAAGATTTAAACAGCTATCAAATATCTCTGCTGTATTCTTTTTTGCAATTTCTTTAACTTCTACATTATATAAGGCAGCTGTAAACAAAATAAATAAAAATGAGAGAAATGTGTCAGGGAGGGGGAGGAGGAGAGAGTGAGGGGGAGGAGGAGAAAGGGAAGAGGGAGGAGGAGAGAGGGAGGAGGAGGAGAGAGTGAGGAGGAGAGAGGGAGGAGGAGAGAGGGAGGAGGAGAGAGGGAGGAGGAGAGAGGGAGGAGGAGAGAGGGAAGAGGAGAGAGTGAGGAGGAGAGAGGAGGAGAGAGGGAAGAGGGAGGAGGAGGAGGGAGGAGAGAGGGAGCGGGAGGAGGAGAGAGGGAGAATTGAGATACGAGAGAGAATTTAAGTGAAATGATGAAGAATTGAAAGAGAAGAAAAAGAAGAGAAAAAAAGATAGAAATGATCATAAAATTATTAAGATGAATACTTACAATAACAGCACTCACAAACTGCAAGTGTATTTCAAAAAAATAAAAAATCCATCAAAGAGAACTAATATATAAATACCAAATGGAATAATTTATGAAAAATGAATAGATTTACAATAAAATGAACACAACAGTAGTTTAAAACTCTTCCTTAAAAAATATTTTAAAAACCTTTCAATTATTTGCCTTCTCTCTCTTTTAAATATCACTCATTTTACAGTTTCGTTTATTCAAAAATATATTACATAAATACTATAAATAAATATTATAAATATAAAAACAAACCCAATTCGTCAACTTCTGTTCGGCTAACTTCTTCAGGATTGCCTTGCCGAGTTTCACGAGAAAAATAAATTAAAAATATTTTGGCTTTAACAAATTCCATTGTTTCAAGCTAAAATTATTTATTGAAAATTGAAAAAAAAATAGAAATATTAAAAAAATTATTGAGAAATAATAGAAAATTCCACATGTTTAGATTATAGAATCTCTAAAATTTATTCCTTTTCTTTGTGAATTTTATAAGAGTTTCATCCATTCTAAACTTTTATTCTTTTTTATTATAAATTAATTTTTTTATTCTTTTTTATTATGACTCACCATTTTAAAGAATTTTTTCACAGGTTCAAATGTTTTTCTTGCAGAAGCATTCACAAAAATAAAGAGAAATGCAACACGACTGTAAACATTAATGGAGTGAGGATCATCCAATAGAGTAGCATCATTTTCTGGACAATCAAAGCATTCGATATCATTTTCATTTATAATGCATCGTAAAGATATCCAAACAGATTCATCTGAACCCTCAAATGGTCGAATACGATCAAATCGTCCGGATGCATCTACATCACGAGCCTGAAAAAAATATACACACAAAATTAACACACTGAAGAGGGAGGAGGAGAGGAAAGGATGAGGAGGAGAGATGAGAGAGAGAGAGAGAGAGAGAGAGAGAGAGAAGGGCGAGAGAGAGAGAGAGAGAGAAGGGGGAGGGAAGGAAAAATAAGAGAAAAATAAGAGAAAATGAGAAGAAATTAGAGAAAAATGAGAAGAAATAAGAGAAAATGAGAAGAAATTAGAGAAAATGAGTAAAAATAAGAAAAAATAAGAAGAAATTAGAGAAAAATAAGAGAAAAATAAGAAAAAAATAAGAAAAAAATAAGAGAAAAATAAGAAAAAAATAAGAGAAAAATAAGAAAAAAATAAGAAAAAATCAGAGAAAATAAGAAAAAATTAAATGCATTAAAATATGGAAAAAAAAATTGGCTTAAAAAGAGTATAGAAAAACAAAAATAAAATACGTACATCTAAGAATTCTGAAAAGAGGTAACGTTTATCAGATTCTTTCCATCCAATCAGCGCTAAACTTGGAGTGGAATCGTTAGCTTTATGTAAATCAGCGCTAGCGTATGAATTCATCGTTTTCATCCTTCGTAGCTGGTAGAGAAACACAATTACAAAATAGAAAAAAAAATGAATAAAAGGTATGAAGGAAATGAGAAAAGATGAAACATGAATTAAAATTCAAATTATTTCCAAATCGTTTGAAAAAATTAATTTTATGAACCTAATTTATGTTTACTTTTTCATTCTCTTCTATCAATTCTTCATTCTTTCGTTGAAGGGCAAAAATTTCCTTATCCTATGAAAAAATATAAAATTTAGAAAAAATAAGACGAAGGAAGAAATATAAAAAAATGAAAATAAAATCTTAATTAAAACAAATCGTTTTTGAGGAGATAAAGAAAAGTAGGAGACATAAATATCATTAAAAATAAATTTAATGTTTTTATATATTTTTTTGTTTTTTTCCAATTTATATATATTTTTTTTTCCGTTTTTTCAATTTTTTTCCAAATTTTTTCCCAATTTTTCTCCAATCTTTTTCTAATTTTTCTCCAATTTTTTTTTCTTATAAAATGCCAATTGTTTCAACGTACAGTCAACGTTCTATTGGATGGAAGAGAAGATGTTTTTCCATCCAATGGATGTGTTGCACTAGAGAGGAAATTCTCCATAACTTCTTTAGATGGAATTTGCTTTGGTTTTTGTAATGCTTTTACATTATTTTCTGCGTTTGTTATTTTTTGGTCCGCCAAGCGAAGTTGGCCTGAAAATTAAGACGATGAAACGAAAAGATGAAAGATAAGCTCATGAAAATCCATAAAAAATCTCCCAAAATGTGACAAAATTATAATAAATTTAAACCTTAAAAGAAGAGACAAGAACTGCAACGGCAAAGAGGCTAAATTTTTGAAAAAAATAGAAATTTCTTTTAAAATTTATTTTCAACGCAATGCAGTTGTAATTTTTAGAAAAAACTTTAAAAATAAATAAGTAGAGAGTAAATCTCTACGTTTAAGTAAATAAAAAAAATTCAAACTCTTTTATTTCATAAAAATACTAATTAAACTCCTAGAAACGTTTCTCTTTAAAGTTTTATATATCTCTCTCCTTTTCTTAGTTTTTTTCTTCTCTTAATTTTAATTTTTTTTCTCTCTCTTTCATTTCTCTCTCTCCATACATATCCTCTCTCTCTTTCATTTCTCTCTCTCCACTTCCCTCCCCTTCCACTCCCCCCGTTTCCCTCCTACTCTCTCCCCTCCCCTCCCCTTCCCCTCCCCTCCCTCCACTCTCCCTTCTACCTTGAAGATGTTCAATAGTTTCCAAATTTTTAACACTTTCCAAGTGATTTTCTTGAATGCGAGCCAAATAATTTTGTTTTTCATTTTCTAATTCATTTATTTGGTGCTTCAAACCAGTCGACGATTTCTCTTGAACGGTGATGTTGTGCAATAAATGAGAATTCTCGTTTTTCTGCTTCACATATTCTCCATTTAAATATTCCTTTTCTTTCATAACTCTATCAATATCTTTTTCAAGACAGGCTATATTTTTAGTTAATTGTTGGAAATTCTTTTTATATTTATCTTCTCTTTTTTTGCTTTCAGAAGTCGCTTTTTCATTAGTTACTATCATTTTCAAATATTTAAGTTCTCCTTCTTGAATACATTTTTCTGAAGTTTCTATTTCTGTTTTCAACGTTTCATTCTCCAAAAGTAATTCCTCGATTTTGTAACCTTCCGATAATTTTAGTAATCGTTGACGTTTTATCAATTTATTTATTCTGAAAATATTAATAAGAAAAAGGAGAGAGATGAGAGAGGGGGGGGAGAGAGAGAGGAGAGGAGAGAGAGCGGGGAAGGGAGAGGAGAGAGATAAGATGAAATGAAAGAAAGATGAGATGAAATGAGAGAGAAACGAGGTGAAAGAGAGATGAAATGAAATGAGAGATGAAAAAAAGAAAAGGTAAAATCGCATGTGATAAGAATTAATAAAAGAAAATGAAAATTCCAATCACATATAAAAGTATTTTTCAAATTAAAAATTTGCAAAAATAACAAACTCACCGTCGTGTGAAAACTCTCAACCAAAATTGAAGTTTGAGATATTTTTTTCTTTCAACAAACATTCTCCATGTAGATTGAATCAATACAGCTTTTTTATTTCTATCTCGTAAAATAGTATGACGCATCTCTAAAACATTTTTGCATCGAAGTTGAAATTTGATAATTTGAGCGCGTCGTCTAATATGTATGAAAAATATATATTAAAATTATGAGAGAGTTGAGAGAGTTGAGAGAGGGAGAGAGAGAGGAGGGGGGAGTTGAGAGAGAGAGAGAGAGATGAGAGAGATGAGAGAGAGAGAGAGAGAGTTGAGAGAGATGAGAGAGATGAGAGAGTTGAGAGAGATGAGAGAGATGAGAGAGATGAGAGAGATGAGAGAGAGTTGAGAGAGGGGGGGGAGGGAGTTGAGAGAGAGAGAGATGAGAGAGAGAGAGAGAGTTG
>JADAQX010000089.1:0-100938 GCA_015476325.1 Cardiosporidium cionae
TCTTTTCTTCCTAAAAACTACGTAGATGAAATTCGTTTATAGTTTAAGATTAAAATTAAGATTCTAGTTATCATTTGCTTTCGAGCGATACGATCTCTGAAGCCGCGTTAAGTACCGGGTATATCAAGCTACAGAGTCTCAAGTTGTTTTTTTCAGTTTTCATTGTATTTTCTCAGGGTAAGGAGGGGTTGTAGGTGCATGACTGTAATCTGTCAAAATAACGTCGGGCAAGCTCTTACACGCTAGTCTGGGGAATTACGCTAAAGTCTTAGACGCGGTCACTATTCTTATTTCACTTAGAGAATCCAACTTCGGGACCTATTCTCGTATGAACTAATTATTCACTATATGAGGGAGTAATTCTTGCGCGTGCGTATTTTTCTAGCTTTTACATTTGTACCACGAGTTCCAATATTCCACACGACGATATGAATTATACATGTACATACGTAAACTCTAATTGCAGCAACACCATTTACATACATGACTTTTCCCTAAAATTGCATGATACGGTTAGAAACAATTCCATGAAAAATATATACGTTCCGATTTCATAAATAGAAGATCAATAGTTTTGTTGATCTATTTGTTAACTAATATTGTACTTATTGCGTTGCTGTGAGGCCATCCCGTTGCGAAGTCTTTCATGTTCCTTCGCAATGTTTTCTGTAGGCGTGCAACATCTACAACTAATAGCTACCTTACATTTAGGTTGCTCTACATGCGTGAAAAATTGATTCAGCGACAGCTTATCTCATACACGAAAATAAAAACTTAACTTCAACGGTATTTTCGCCCGAACTACAAAAACTACTTAGCAACGCAAACGAAAACATACACAAAAACATATAGTGGTTGGCACTGCTGACAAACCAGACGAACTGTTTTGGATGGCGGATTACGTATAACAATGCTAAGCGCTAAAAATTGCTTTTCTATTTCTACTGAGTGCTGCCGTAGTAACAATTTCCCGGCTTCTTGCTTCAGGCTAATGTCGTGAGCGAGCGAGCATTCATTTCACCCTTTGATTTCAGCAATGAAAGTAGTGCGGCATTTGCTTAGTTGTTTAGCACTGAATAAGTACTTGGACGCATTAGGAATGGCATGAAATTTTGTTTTCCACATTGATAATTAGGAGTGTAGCATATTCCATTCTTTCACGGTGTTAGTTCTTAACGGATTCTATTTTCTTCGGTATATTTGTTTAAAGAAACAAAGTTTTTAATTTTTTTTATAAATTACAACAGTGAGAAGAAACTGACAGTTTGGTACCCACATTACTAGTTGCACTTTTGGTCTGCAATTTTTTTTGCTCGGTGCTTCCCTTAAGATATCAGGAACGAAAACAAGTCTAATTGTGTTTTCTCTGCTTTCTAATGGATGTGAAGGAAGGGGATGAAGGAAAAATACCTTTTCAGCTGGGTACAGATGGAGCAGCAGCGGCTGACAGTCTGCCTGAAATTGTGACTTCGGCCATTCATAGTTCACATGGTAACACTCTTAATCCTCCAAGCAGTACCTCGGGACCGATAAGTCATGGTTTGAATGAGCATACTGTTATTCGGGCCCATGTTGCACAACCTCCACATGCAACAGGTCTTTTGGGCCCTTCCGACTATCCAGATAACCTTGAGTCAGAGCTTATGGAACACTTATCCCATTTTTCATTGCAAGGTTTTGTTGAGGAAGCAAAGTCACAGGATCCCGCTGCTTTTGAGGCAGCAAGAAGCATTGTGGAACATGAGCACCCCTCTTCAGGAAAAAATCATTTTGCCTCGGCTTCTCTTCAAGAGCTAATGTCTGAATTCGGATTGGAGGATACTTTTAAGGGACTCTCAACTGCTGCTGTCGAACGAAGCTTGGAAACTTATGGACCAAATGTTCTACAAAAAGAAAAAAGAGAATCAGTGCTCCGACTTTTTTTGAGTCAATTTTTGAGTTTTGTTATAATACTCTTGTTGTTTGCGTCAATTGTTAGTTTAGCTCTTAGTCAATGGGTCGAAGGAATCGCCATTATCGTTATTGTTACATTGAATGCCACTCTGGCCACTTACATGGAGCGATCTGGTATAAGGTGCATGGTCATGAAAAATTCTTGTTGATTGTCACGAGAAATAGAGAACATTTTCTGCTTGCATTACTTCATGCTATGAATTCTTAACGTGTGCCCCCGTTTAGTGTACTTGTTGCACTGTCTTGATCATTGTATGCGCTGTCTTATGTGTGATTTATGATTTTATATTTGTTAAAGTAGTTTTATTTCTGATTTATGTTCAAATGAATTATTTGTATATGAATGTTTTTCTTATGTTTCTTTTATCTGTTGAGTGTATTTTATGTTTGCGTTTTATGCCAACATTTGTAGCTAGCAATGCGCTGGCCAAGCTGGCAGGCTTGCAAGCTCCGAAATGCACTGTGCGACGGAATGGCGAAGAAGTCATCATTGATGCAGTTAATGTTGTTCCTGGAGAAATTATTCTTTTTCGAACTGGTTAGGTCTTGTGGCGCGGCAAATTATTAACTTTATTGTTTTCCTATTAAAATTTCCATGGGAGAAGTGAATTTTTTAATGATTTCTTCTTTCATGCATTATAATGGATGTCTTATATTTTGCATTTTTTGCAGGAGACCGAATTGCTGCAGATTTGCGCCTTGTGGAAGTTACAGAATTGCGAACGAATGAGGCATTATTAACAGGAGAATCAGATGAAGTAAAAAAAACATTAGTAGCACGAGAACTTAATTCTGCTTTTGCCTCGAATTTATGCTTTGCTTCAACGTCCGTTTCTAATGGCAGCGGTATCGGTTTAGTGGTAAGCCTTGATTTATTATTGTCGAAGCTAGGGACTTATGTATTCTTTTTTCGATATAATTTCCTGCTATATTCGAGTATGTACACTTGTTGATTTCTTTTAGCTTGTTTTATTGCCATATTTAGGTTTGCTTCAAATATTATGAGTGCATTCAATGTATGTAAAATTTGAATTGCGAGTTGATTTTATTTTGCAAAATTTTATCAAGTTATATTTAGAGATAGAGTTTTGATAATTCAATAATTGTCTGTAATCTTTCTTTGAATATTAACATAGTTTGCTACTGGCATGAGCACGCAAGTAGGCCGAATTGCGGAACAATTACAAAAGGCAGGTAGCGGAAATCGGTTGACTCCGCTGCAGCGCGCGTTGAATAGATTAGGGGGTTTCATTGGTGGTTTTGCTGTAGTTGTTCTCGGTGAGCCCAGTATGCAATAACGTTTATTTGCTTGTAACTATTTTGCCCTAACTGTGAAAATGCTGCAATTTTGAAATGTTTTTGTGCAGTTTTCTTTTATTTTCTATTTTCGTGTAGCGACTTTTTATGTATTCCTTCTGCCGTATTTTCTGGAGAGTTTTGAGTTGTACTGTCATTTTGAATACGCTTTGTAAGTTCAGGAGTCGTTGTTGGTATTGCGTTATTGACGAATTACACTGATCCCGCTCGACCTGGTGAAAATCGATATCTTTCGGTATATAAATTGTAAATTAATTTGGCTCGTGTATTTTTAGCCAGAATAGGGTTGTACCTATACGTATCATTTTTATCATGTAGATCTTGTTAATAGCGGTAGGCTTTGCCGTGTCTTCCATTCCAGAAGGTCTCCCTGTTGTTGTTACTATTTCTCTTTCACTTGGTGCTAAGGATATGGTGAATCGAAATGCAAATGTGGGTCCATTTTCCTTTTTTTCTGTAGAATAAGTCAATACATTGTGTCCGCTAGTGTTTTTTAAACATCTCGTTTAGTTTATAAGGTGATTAGAGCCATGGCTCAGTCACTTTGAGCAGAATTTTATGTGCTTTGTCTCCTTTTCTCTATTTCTTGCAGATAAATAAGCTTCCTGCTGTAGAAACACTTGGATCTTGCACAGTGATATGTTCTGACAAAACAGGCACTTTAACTGAAGGAAAAATGACCGCTATACGACTTGCTACAATTTGTAGGACAGGAAGGAAGCTAAATGAAAGTTCTTCTGTATCCGAAAATTTCAGTTTTTATCCAACGCGAGGTTTTAATCCTTTTGGTGGTATTTTTAAATCAGAGGATCTTACTGAACGAGTCAAAGTAAGTGTGCTTTCAAGTGATTTTTGACCGTTTTGGGATGAAACCTGCTGTCAAAATAGATAGCATATGTTTATTTACATAAACGCTTTTTGTTTTCTAGAGAAAAATTTTGCAACTCTTCATGGAAGGTTCTTCCCGTACATTTGATGGCATTGCGACGGATTATGGTAACTCTGGAAACTCTTCTGCAGAATCTTGTCTTGTTCGTGCCGCGTTATTAGCTACCTATTTAAATTCGTACGGTACTACGCTAGAAAAAGAAAAAAACAGTTGGATAACGCGTGGAAACATGAGTGAAGGTAAATAGTTCGTGCTAGATGCAACCTGTAATGCTTGCCTTAATTTATGTTTCATTATTTTAAGGCTTCAATGACAGATGATCTTCTTTTTCTCTTTTTAACGTGTTTCTTCAGGGGCACTTGTTGTAGCAGCTGCTAAAGCAGGATTCGGCCCAAATGAAGATATCTCCGTGCATAGCGAGTATGCTGCTTTGAAAGAATTAGAGATCCCTTTTAATTCATCCAGAAAAATGATGATTACAGTGCACAACCTTCCTCAGCCTGGAAAATTTGGAGGTCTAACTTTGTTATTACCCAGCGGTGACCCTGTAAAACATGTAGCGATAGTAAAGGGAGCCCCGGATCGTGTACGTCCGTGCATCCAATGTTGTTTGTGCTCTTTTTTTCCTTGGAAATGATTGTAGCTGTCCATTGTTTGGATTGAAGTACAGTTTATTTTTAAAAGTTAGGATGGGCAGATTATTACTTTTCCTCTTTTTTTAATTAAATAGGCCTTAAGGATTAGGCATTTTACAAAGTGAACAAAATGCGTAAATTTTTGTTTACTGTTTGTGCATTAACCTTATGTGCTTTTCTTTTAATGATTGCATAAGCTTGTGTTAAAGTAAGCATTGCAATATAGATTTTGTACTTCTGAAATTATTTTGTCGGGCTCTCAAACATGAAGAATATTAGGATTAGGATTAAGAATTGGTAGAATCTATTACAGGATAATAGTTGCGCATTTTTGTTCAGATTATTGAGAGAGTTGGCCATTGTCTACAAGAAGAAAATAATGATATTCAGATTAATTGGAATGCGTGTGTGAATGAGGAAATTCTTGAGGACATTAGGAAAGTTAACTTTGACATGTCAAAAGATGCCTTGAGGGTACTAGCCGTTGGTCTGGTGCCACTATCTTTTGAAGATATTGCTCTTCTTTCTGATAAAGAAGATGGAGAAGAACGACTTGGATATATTCTGAAGTATAAGGTAGGTTTTGTGCATAATTGCAAATGAATAGTTTTAAAAGTAATCCATAGTATTTCTAAAACCATAAATATGCTATTGCAAACGCAGTCTTTTATTTTGTTGGGATTGGTGGGCTCCGAAGATCCTCCACGTTTTGGCGTGAACAATTCCATCGAAAAATGTCGTTGGGCAGGCATCCGCGTTGTAATGATAACTGGTGATCAAGTTACTACTGCTCGAGCAATAGCTCAGAAGATTGGTTTAATAGGGTCAGGCATATTCATCAGAGACATCGTGAAATGGCTTCTGTTATATTTTTTCAGAACATGCTGGAAATTTTTGATGCTTTCTATTGTAATTCAAAGATTTCCGAATTCTAGATATCTTGAGCTGTCAATCTTTTCATTAATTTCTTTTTTGTTAGATACGATGAAGCATCCTTTAACAGTGTCATTCAGTGCTCGGTAATGCACGAATCAAATGATATATATAAACCGCATCTTCCGGAAGATCGAATAAATCAAATTATCGCCACGTTAGAAGAAGCTATTGTGTTGTTTTCAATTTTGTTATTTAGTAGATTGATGTTTCTGTAATTTTTGAAGATTTTTTCTCCACAACTTAAATATTTTATGTCTTTAGCACTAACGTATTTTCGAGAGCTCAGCCTGAAGACAAAATCCTTATTGTTCAAGCTTTGCAAAAGAAAGGTGAAGTTGTAGCCATGACTGGAGATGGTGTAAATGATGCTCCCGCATTGAAGGTAGCTTTATATTGAAATGTTTTTGGTTTTAGCGTTGTTTTCACTTGAAAATGTTCTTTTTAATGTCAACAGGCTGCTGATATTGGAATAGCTATGGGTATTGCTGGAACAGATGTTGCTAAAGGAGCTGCCGAAATGGTGCTCCTAGACGACAATTTCAATACAGTGGTGGCGGCTGTTGAAGAAGGGCGCAAAATATACGCTAATATACGCAAATTTGTTTCATTTTTACTAGGTACTAATATAGGTGAGATTATATATCTCACAACGGCTATAATTGCATCTCTTCCTCTTCCGTTGGAAGCTTTGCAAATTTTGTTTTTAAACTTGATGAGCGATGGTGTACCGGCTGTTGCCCTTTCAAGAGAACCTGCTGACGACGATAATATGCTTGTTAGTTTTTATCACTAGTCCGTAATGGCAATAGTTTTATAGATTTGACACTGCAAGTTTTAGTACATGCCGTACTGTTGTTAGGTGCCTCCTAGACCCAGAGCAGAGCAAATCATGACACGTGATTGGTGGCTATTTGGAAATTTACCTCACACAATATTCGAAGCAATGGCTGTCTTGGCTTCTCTTTGCGTGGCTCTGTATTTGAGCTTAGGAGTTTTGTTCTTGAACGATATTGAAAGTCAATGTAGACGTGTTACATTAGGGGTGGAAGGAGTTCAGGTATGATGTGTTTATGTATTTCTAAACTGCTATCAGTGTGATGGGTTATTTTCCTTTCTGCTTTCTTTCATATTTTCCACTAGATGTCGTGTGAGCAGACAGCATGAAAATTTTGTTGAATCGCAGCTGTAGGCTGAAAGATACACGATGTTTGCATGCTGTGGTATAAAGATTTTTATTGTTCGAACATGCTGTATGTTGTTATACCCATGGTAAGATATTTTGATGAAATTTAAATAAATCTTATTTGTTTTTTACAGAATGGAAGAAGCTCTTTCGTTTATTTTTGCCGTAGTTTCGAATATGTTGTAGAAAGAAATTATATAGGATGGCGAACCAATATAGATTTCTGGAATCCAACTAGTAAATTTTTTTTTTGCTATTTATTTTTTAAGAGTCCAATAAGACATTTAAGTTTCACGTGGAATGTTATTTAGTAAAGCGTTTGTATGTTTATTCTGAGTAAACGCATAATTTCGTTATATTGCACCCTTTCATGGTTATACGGCTGTTATTTACAAATTTTTATTATTTTTGAGCAGCTAATCAAATGCAGCAATTTCTTAACGCAGCGCGTGGAAAAATTGATGATATATCTGTGAACACATCGAATCCCGCCGTTAGGGACGCCTTTGCATTCGTATGTTTGAAATTACCAACGTGTTTGTGTTAGTACCCTACCCGCCACTATGTGTACTTGCAACCTGCTCTGCTTTAGAAAAGGATTGCAAATTTTTTGTTTAACAGGGTTGTGGGGCTAATTTAGTAAACGACTCCCGGGGATGGTGTCTCCCAAGAGCAGATACACTTGCACCATCGAATGGAGCTGCTCCTGAAGGTGCGGCGTTGCTCTCCTATTTTTCTGTCGCAGCTCGAGGAACAGAAAGAGCTCGGACAATGTCGTTTATAACGGCTGTGTGGAGTGAAATGCTCAGGGCTTATACGGTTAGTTTATTTCACGATGTGATATTTGGTAGCATCTTAAATATTTTTTCTTTGCCATTGCGCTATTACACCGTCTAAGTTTATATCAGAATAAATCATATATACATATTCACCTGAGTGGATATTCGTTTTCCATTATGAGGAAAATCATTGGGACGACTATTTGGATTATTTTTGTGTCATATTTAGTATCCTGACTTGAATTGCAAGCTTCATGTAAGCGTCTCAATCGATTGGTTGTGCTTTCTAATATTTTCCCCTGTATTTGCTTGAGCAGGTAAGAAGCTGGGAGTGGTTTTACTTAGTATTCAACAGAAATCCATGGATGCACATCGCTTGTAGCACGTCAGCAACAATGACTTTCTTAGTAACCGCCATACCTGGAATTCAAACTATTTTTGGTACTTCAATTCTCTCTTGGTGGCAATATCTTCTAGCTATATCGTGGGCTTTAATGAATTTGGCATTAGATGAACTTATTCCAAAACCTATGTATAGACACCTTCGAAAAAAGCTAAAGGTGAAATCAAAGTAGTTCTGCCGTGTTGTGCAGCTGTTAATCTGGGAGATGTTTGCGTATCGTAATTACATTGCATGCCAGCATGCTCCTCTAGCAGTGGTTATGATCCAACCTCTTTGGAAAATAAGTTATGGCTTTGAGCAATCTACTAAAGCTATTTTTTTGTAAGCACAAAGTAGTTAGAGATGGTGTGAATAAGTACATATTTTTTTTTACTAAAGAGAAACTCTTGTATAATTTATATATCCTCGTCATTCTTTCGTATGAAATTATGCATTACATAAATAAAGACAAGCTGCAGTTTGATTTTCGCTTTTTATCTATATATTCTTACTGCAATAACGCAAAAATAAATCGGCCAACTTTAGGCAAAAATTTTGATTGTTTTTTATATAGAAGATCCCTACGTTGAAACATTTTATTTGTAAGCCACCCGCTTTTAGCTTTGCATAGAAAAATTTTTGTGGCTCTTTCTAATTGTTTTAACGTGCACTTTGTAATCAACGAGCGAAGGCAATAAATTTGATTTGCTTTAACTACACGTAACTTTTCAAGTATAGGAAAACAGATTTTGAAGGTGCCAGCTATCAAACTTGTTGGTTAATTTAGAGATGCAATTTGTAGTAGTTAAGATTGGAAACCTTTGCTGTTGCCTAGCAGCCGCTTGCAATTCACTTGGGAAAGCTAAAGTAATCTTTTTGTCGCAATGATTCTCTACAAAAAATTTCATTTTTCTCGAAATGGTCCTGCATTGTATATAATCTGTTTTTTCACGGAACTTAGTATAATACGTAAATATATCTCCGAGTTAACTTTGCAACTTTTTGCAAATGCTACGCTACTGAACTATGTTACTATTACATTAAGCACTTTTTCCGCCGTAGCATCTCGTTCATGTTGGGGTTCTCAAAAAGAAAATTGGATATTTATAGATTAAGCATTCTCAACCTAAACTTTAAATGCTCTTCGTATCATAGGAGAAGGATCTCGTTTATAATTTTTATTAAAATTTAACTAAGAATGCTAATTGATTTAGGTTTGTAAAGAACTGCAATACACCTTTAAAAATGGTTGTGTAAAAGTAAGCATTTCTGCGGTCAGTGATTAATAGTGGCAAGGGTTAGAAGTAAATTGCATTAATACTTCGATACAATTTTTCCGTTTGATTCTAGGCGATAAGCGTATTTAAAGTAGAAAGCCTATGCATACAACAGTGAGAGTTATTTCTAGAAAAGGTTTTTTACCTTTTTATTATTGTTTGGTTAGATACATTCTTCGTAGCATTTTAGGCTTGCTGATATTATACCGCACTGTGCGATACGCTAAGACATGTTTAAAAGCATGATATTTAAGTAGTTCGACCAGTAGGCTAGGATGCCCATGGGCTCCAATACTGAACCACGAGGAGAAAGTAAAATAAAAAGCTACCCTTTGCTCAATATATTCTTGTATACTGTAAAATTTGACTATTTAAAGCGCTGCTGAGTTTTTCTATTCCATATGCGACAAGAAAATATTTTCACCGTGGGATTCCTAGTATAAAACATATTTTCTCAGCCCTATTGTACATTATTGCGCGCTAGCATGCTTCATATCAGGAATTCTTTTCCGTTTAATTCGTACCCCAAGGTAAAACAACTTTTGCATCATCCTTTTTCGCATTATCACATAGGGAAAGAAAATAAAAGGAAGAATGCCCAAAAAATCGGCATTCTTAACAGAGAAATGTGATGATTTGTTGATAAATTTTCCTTAACTACTGCAACCTTTTTCGCCCATTGCAAGATCTGGAGGGTCTTGAGTTCGTATTTTTATAGGCACCGTAAGTCATTTACGGTGTCACTGTAATGACTGTCTTTGCGCCATCCCCCATACCTAATTAATTTTTCAATTTATGCAAAATCGAAAATTCACTGTTCACTTACTGCGGGTTGCGGGTGCCCTTGTTTATGAAACCTTTGTAAGATACGATGTTCCTCTGAGTTGCCTTATTCTTATCACAAGAGCTTGGGCTTTCAAAGAAAATGGGGCAATGCAGTTCAACTCTTGAAGACATAGTGAACCTATGCAGTGTGAAGAAGTCATACCAAATAAGGGTTGAGGGACCAGCACAAGCCGGAAAAACATCGCTCATTAAACGTTTGAAGTATGGGCGATTTATGAAGATGCACCCAACTCAAAGTATTACTCTTTGAAGTTTCTTTAATGCTGCACAACACCAAAGCAATTTTCTTGTAAAAATTTTGTTCAACTAAATTCAATATATGTAATCACATGATACTGAAAAATAAACTACATCCATTTTTTGCTTTGCATTTTGACTATTTAATTCTAACTTTTTGATGATATAACAAAATTTTCTCTTAAATACCTATATTACCGATGCAGGAGTTCAAGTTGAAAGAGTAGATTTTAAAGGCTGTGTTTTGGTATTTTGGGATGTGCGAAAACAGTATGATGAAGCGGTGCGTGCCTTCTTAACACACAAGCCTATTCGCAATATTAGTCACAAACTAAAAATTAGAAATATTGCACTATTGTTAAATAATACCATATACAGGTATCCCGGCACAATTTTGATGTTTGTGCTTTGATTTATGTCATCGACAGCGCAAATTATGGGCGTTCAAGAGTTGGTAAGTACCGTAATAAAAGAGTTGAACAACGAAGCGAGGCAGTATTGCAAAGATTTTCTGAATCAGCGTTTTTATTCTAGCTGGAGTTTTCCATGCATTCAATGCTTTTTGTTATCTCTGAGCAAGTCTTGATGCTCCAACTACTTGTTATTTCCAAGTGTCAAATGCAAACCTTAGCAAGGTGCTACATTTCTTCGCGTCATTTAGCTACGTTGCGGCACTTCGTGCACTAAAACTATTTTACCAGCAGTATTTCCTCAAAAGTAGCAGAGTGCAGTTAAGCAAGAATAAATACGCTACCATAAAAAACACCGCATTGCTTTCAAAACTACTTTCAACAATAAAATAACTAAAACAAGAATACAGACACATATGCACGCAAATCTTTCAGTAGTATGAGTAATTTTTTTCATTTTACTTTTATCAATGTGAATGCAGCAGCTCGCAGTTTTAGAAACATTCTTTTGGATCTACCAAATGTTTCGATTGTACTAGTGCTTGCTACAAAGCAAGATAAAGCAAAGGTTATGTCTGCATCTGAAGTTCAATCGTTCCTTATACTACCGGAGTTATCGGACAAATCATGGTCAGTAAAAGTTGCCAATAATTGCAATTGCTTTATGTGTGACTCTGTCTCAAATAGTCTAGACAACTATTTGCAAACTTATGCATGGCTAACATGCGTAACTAATATTTGTAAAGGACGAAAGAATTTTTTACAAGGGGTTAATTTAACTTGAAATAATACTGTGACAAAGACTTAAGAAAGCTGAAGTTTTGAAGTGCGTTATAATTCCATATCATAGTGCATGTGGCTTTGCTTCTTGGCTTAGGGCGGTATTTGGCTGCAGCGCTAAAACCGGAGAAGGTGTCGAAGAGGCAATGAAGTGGCTCTGCAACCAGCTCAAAAGGAATAATTTGGAGTATTGCGAAATACCCCCAGTGTCAACAATTTGCTGTGCCGCCGACTCTTATTCATCGCCAAAACATGACCAGCAGGCTCACAAACCATTTATCATTTCACCGCATAATGCAACGCAATCCTGAAAAACTATGGAATATTCACCTATTGTATTAAAATCCCCATTAATCTTACAACTGATGAATGCAAGCATGTGGGATTAAACAAAAGTTTGATTCCATCCAACTCAGACACGAATCCGTCTGCAGAAAATGATGTTTTATTGGCGAGCCAACATCAAAAAACATAAACTAAATTCCTAGCATTCCATATTCAATAAAAGTCACGATTACTACTTGCTCATCTATGCTTTGTGAAATCCCTTTAAAACTTCAAGCATATACAGTCAGATCAACTCCTACTAAAATATCAATCCGATGATCTTTTTTGTACGCTCTGCTGAAAACTTTCGACGAGATTTAAAAATCACCTTTCAAAATAGGAAATACACTGCTTTTTGAAAAAACGTTTAATTGAGCATAACAAGACTTAACTGAAGATACTGAAAGCAATTAAAATGCTTACATTACCTATTATGTCGAAGAATCAAAACCAAAATTCAACCGAAGAATTAAGAAAACAAGTAAAATCTAGGAGTAAAAACGGTTGCTTGTTATCAGTCCTTGCACGCATGAAAATTAGGACTATTGTAATTACGAAATTAGAAATGCGTACAGGATTCATGCCTGAAAATCTACTCGAGATATTGTTGTTCTACCCGCTTTGCTAGTTTTCACAGCTTGGGACTGGACATGTTGCATATTACAAGTAGAACAATTTTGAAGTCTAACTTGATTAGGATAAAAATTAACTTTTTTGTATTTACAATTTTTATTCTTTATTGTAGAAATGCAAGAGCTCATGCTTTTGTTTTCTTTATATCTAATGTACACCGTTGAAGGGGAATGTTTGCTTTAATGGATAGTCTTTCATTGAGTGGTGTAAACTGATGAAAACAGTGACAGAGTTTGGGCATTTAATCATGTAGAAGCACATGGCAATTATTGTAGAAGAGTAGATGATAGCATTTTAAACGTTTAAATGTGGTATTTTTAGATTTGAGTGTTAACTAAAAAATTTCTAGAAACTAATACTACTAGAATTCCGATCGTAATTGTTTTCCATCAGAATTGAAACAAGCAAGAGACAAGATTGTGAAGGTTGGAAGATTCAATTCCAGAAAATGAATAGAGTAGTGGAGAAAGGTGTGAGGAAGAAAATGAGCCACCGGGGATTGTTAAGGGCGTTTAGTTTTTATTTCAGTAAAAAAAGGCTTGCATGGTCGAATTTTTTTCTGCTTTTGCTAGAAAATCAATGCGCAAGTAAGCTAACAGATCAAATTGGATGTACACGTGCTCTCTCTAACATTTTTGAAGAATCAAAATTTTTTTTATTCAACGGACAAAAATTCTTATATTTAGAAGTGTATAGATACCCTTAGATGCAATATCCGGCATTATACCTCCTGTTTGTAAGGCAACAAAGAGTCAATTGGCTTTGATTCATTTGTATTATTGGGTGTTTCAATTTTGTACTAGCAATAAGTTAAAAGTAGTAATTTTTACCTTTTAACTTGGTGTGAAATCATTGGAAATAAACCTATCCAAAGCATGAGCTTTGCTTCCTTGGGCGGCCTGACTTACAGCATACAAGAATTCATATAACTATATATACCAAAATTATGCGAATCAAAAATGCTTTTGCGTGCAGCGGTCTAAGTTTTTTCTGACAGCGAATATTAATAAAATGAATACTGCAATATTTTTTTGTCCTGCTGAAACCGTTGGCAAATCCGCATTTTATAGAATTGTGGATTTGTGCAAGAAATGCTAATTTTTGGTTATTAGACATTGCTCTCAATTTCTATCTCATTCCATAGTCTTGATAAGCGATGTCATCTTTGATGTGCTTCAATGATCTGCACAATCGCCCTTCATTTCTTAAGCTTTTAGCAACTACAGAATTTGGAGAGGATTACGAAAGTGTTACATGACAAATGTAGTTTCACGTGGCATGTGAGAGTGTTAGTTTGATGTGACCAGCATAGCTATTGCAAATCGACCCAAGAAACAAGTACATTACTACGCGCATAGCGCTGACTCTTTAACAATTGTAAGTAGTATTTCTAATATTATTGTTGCATTGCAGAGAAGAAATATTAAAAGAACCTAAGTCATGCTCTATGCTTACAATTATTTACATCAAAACATGTTGACATGAAACCAGCATTACAGCTTCTAAAACCACATATAACCGGGTGTCATTACTGGTTGGCAAAAGCATTCAAATCTATTATTCTGGAAAACTTTTTTAGTCTTACTTAATCAAAGAAAAAAAATACATCCTTGTTGTTGATGACCGAGTTTTCTATTCGTCAATGGAGAGTTTTCTTTTTTGTGCTAGTTAGTTTGTAGGCAATTGTAGTGCTACATTACTAATACTAGTACATCATTGCAAGATGTAGCGAAACAGCGAAGAAGCTCATGCCAAAGCGATAATTGTGATTGTTGCAAACTTACATTCTAACTGTACACACCATGAAGGGGGTTGGGCTTCGAAGCAAAAAATGAATTGACTGAATACTTTCTTCAAAAAGTGCATTAAAACATGGTAGTTTTTTTGTGAGCTGTTTCTACTAGTTACCCCGTCTATCCGAAATATCGTAGTCTCTAGCTGATTTTATTTCTTCTATTCACTAGAGAGTTAAAATGTGTTTTGTGATTTCTGATACAGAAAATTAAATTGTATTCAAGGCAAATTATTACTGCCAGTTGTAAGAATGAAAGAAAATGAAGCGTAATTCACTCCTTCATTTACCTTACATTAGATGAATGAGTCACTATGGAGTGAAATTCTCCTCTACTACTTCTTATTACTATTCCCTTCGTCAAGGAAGTAACTTTAATGGAGTGGAGCGGGTAATCTTCGTCGCTGCCTTCCTACTGTGACAATGCTCGTCGCTATAAATTATCGCCTTGGTTAAAATTCCTCAAAGTAAGAGGAGAAAACTACATTACCATTCGTTGCGGAAATATTGAATGCCCACTGAAGAATTATGTAGGCATAAAACTTCTTAATGTCATGCTATGAAATTTCTAAAACGCTGAACTTGTCCAATACACAACCCTGCTGCACTATTCGGTTTTACGAGTGCTTATGAGGTATGAGAGATCGCTCTCAAAAGAAGAGGAAAATGCTGTATGTAGATGGAGCTCTTGCAGAATTACAAGTCGAAGTATACTTGTTTGCTAATGGTGTAAAATCTCTATTATGTAGATACTCCGTGATCGTATAGAATCATTTAAAAACCTGAAACTTCTATTTTAATATAGCTATTACGCTGACTAGTCAGGAAGCAACTCTTTTGCTCATGTTTGTTTTCCATGTTGTTGCAATTTACTTTCTCTGCATGCGGAAGAAGAGTTATCACATTTGAGTACATTTCCTTTCTCCTATCTATAAAGTCCAATGTTAATAAATAGAATTAGCTTTTTAATAACCGTTTTTCCATTAAATGCAGAAACGCAAAATATTTCATATTTTGTAAAATGGAGTATGTTCTGTCTGATTTCAATGTATCTCACTCCCCAGTCGACTTCATTTCTATATTTCGCTGGGTTTGTAAGTGGTTACAATTTATACTTTTATTCTTTCATTAGAATTGTCTTGATCAGCAAACAATTCAACAATAGTCCTTGTGACTTAATGCATACCACGTTTTTGGGTCTTCGCGATTGTTTTTTGGAAACATAACATCGTCAGAATTGCTCCAACGAGCGGAATGTATTGCGTAGACTTGGTATACGTTATTTCCAATATCCGTCAGTTGTATGCGTAATGTTTATTACCTTCAATTTTTTTAGACGTGGAATATTATAAGCCAAATTGTTACGTTGCCAACTTACATAATCCTGCAAGTATCTTTACTTCGCTATTCTTTTCTGTATCGATAGTTGTGTAACTACCTTTTTAAAAAAAACCTTTTTGACTCAAACATTAGTTTCTGAGCAAATTTCGATAGTTGAGCTCGCTTACATAGTTAAATCGTTTCTCTTTAACTGAAACTAGAAAAAGAAATTGATATTTCAAATGTAATGTGCGCCAAAATCAAAGCGATTCTTCAATAAAATGGAACCATTTTTACAACCTCATCCACCCAATAGATGGTTCGGTTACTTTTTTGAAAGTGCTATGATATAACGCGGCTACTAAATGTAAGAATCAGTATAGTGCAATAGGCAAACAATAACAGAAATATCAATTTTAATTAAAGGTTTAGTTGCAAAGTCTATGACAGTCTGGCAATTAATTCAAGTATAGCGATGTGGGGGAAAGCTACACTTCAAATTAAGTAGTAGCAATAAATAATTCATTTATGCTGCCTTCAAGGGCATATACGTCGCTGTATTTATCAAAACATTGCGTTTACAAGCAAGCTACGTAAAAAACATAAGCAATCCAGAGAGTATGGAATCTAGAGTGAACCAACATTTTCTATAATGGCAATCATGAAGATAGGACTAAGTATTAACAAGTAATATTTTCTTTGCTGGTATGAAGTATCAAATTCTTAATTCGAAATTATTTGTTTAAATCTCATACAAACTGGAAGCTGCTAATAGATTCACACGGTTGCTATGCAATTTCGCTACAGATAAAACCGTTGAAATTTATGCTACAAAAAAACAATAAACGCACGGTGAGAAAAAAGGTTAGTACTTTAATATCCCTAAAAAGAATAATATAAATAATACGCGTTCCTAGATTTATTTATACATATAGGAGATATCATGTAAGCTACAACAAAAATTTACCGAAGAATAAGCTGCCTGAGAAGTATGTGCGAAGCTCCTTGGCTGAGATTACACATTTCCAGGTAGAATGTGGAGAGCTGATCGCTGAATTCCTTACTGAAACAAAGAGTATATAAACCGCTGCGTAATATTCAAGCAAATTTTGACCTTTTAATATTTCCTGATTTAGAAAAGCAATAACGATTTTACACAATGTACTTTCTAAAATCAGTCTTACCTCACAGATCGAATTTTCTGCTTAAAAGAATCCCGTATCTACAAAGGAAAGATGTGCATGGAATACAAAATAGACTAGGAAAAAAGATACAAACAACAGTTTAAAGGCAACTCAAGACTGGAAAAATGTAAACAAAAACGCGTGTGTGTGTAACTACAAATTGTAAACACTTTTATCTTGAAAATATTTTTCATCAAGAGAAATTGAATATCAAAACCTTAACACAGCCACTTTTACTTTTCTTGTAGGGTTAATAAAGCATCAATAAAGAGTATTATACGGCAAAACTTTAAGTTAGAAGAAGAGAATGAGTTCATTGAAATAAAAAAATTATACAGCTCGGGTAAGTCTACAATACTAGTTTCAAATTTACAAAGTGAAATATCCCCAAATGCAAGCATGATAGCACGTATAGCACACCACCTTCGATTTTGCAATGATTTTGGATTGTATTCCATTATGTTGCTCGGAATCCTGATTAAATTCAACTTCTAGTATACGACAAAACTTCAAAATGACATTTACCAATGTCACAATTGGTTGAGAAATAGTACGTATCCGCAGAAAGCATTTCCTATACATTAGAAAAAACAATTAATTTCAAAGAAGAAAACGTATTACCCACGTGAAGTGCATCCCTTCCGAATGTAACTGTTATAAGCAAGAGATAAAATGTAAATAAAAATAATTGCATGCCAAAACAAAATAAGACAAAGCTTTCCGATTCAAAATAACAGCAAATCGGAGCAGAGAAAACAATTTAGACAACTACAAATACACATCATGTTTGAAGTGAAAATTCACAATTCTATAGGTATCTTTTATCATGTACTTCAGACGCAAGCATAAAAGGTTTCTCTAAAAAAATAAAATCAAAACAGAATTATTTTGTATTCTTACGTTACAAGCTGGCCTAGAAATGAGTCATGCAAAACCTTGACATGTTCAAAATCACTAGTAGCCAAAATTTGATCGCATAAGATATGGAAATCTCTCTAAAAAGGTAGCACACAATAAGAAAAATAAAAGTTATATATTAAAGCTAACACAGAATATTACATGTCGATTCCGTCTACCAAAAACCAAGTTTCCAACCTCGATTACACTTTCTTGTAAATACGACAATAGCTGTACAATTACAAATTCCATTCTTGAGCGAACAAGCCAACTGTATCGAAGTTCATATTTCTTTCCAGAAGTTCCCATAAAAGGATTTCTATACAGAAAAACTTGAAAATAGATAAAATTATTTAGCCGCATAAAAGTTGTGCACAAACATTACACTTTGCTGTCGGCGGTACAAATTGCTAAGAACCTAATGTTTCTTATCTACTCTACAAAGTACTTTAAAAAGGAATACAAATGCAGCATAATCCTCCCTATAGCATAATTAACTTCACTAAAAAAACTGATTAGAAAAATAAATAGAGGTAGCTTAATCTGGTCTACGTAACTCAATTACAAGTAATCAAAACCCTTTTAACATATTTAGTCACTAGTATCACGTGGCCGGGAATAGCAGTACTATAACACAAACCCAGGCTTTTAGCGCCGTTTAACCAATTTTCGGGAATATAAAAATAAAACTGTTTGCAAAAATTACAATAAAATAATGCAATAAAGACCTACTTCCTCCAGGTGAAACCGTCTACCCAAACTCGCAATAATCCATGGTGTGCTCGCCTATATAAAAAAGAAGACAATCCGCAAAATAATATTAAATTCATATTTTGACACTCCTTTTTTCTTTCTTATTAAAAGTTTCATTGAATAAAATTTAGTAACATGCTTCCCACTTTATCAAAAATAAAAGCTGGAATAATGCATGGTAGCAATCCAAATTTGATGGAGTAACGACCAAGACGATTGGCCACGGAGGATTGTACGAGAGCCACATCTTTTGCCAAGGATTTGCCGCTTCAGATACATCAATATCTCCCTCTGGAAGATCTAAAGGGGGTGGATAGGCTTTGTGAAACCATTTGTAGAAAATGATACCACTGAAGGCATCCAGCAATAAAATTATTTAAACCTTGGAAATCAGGACCCAACTCTACTCCACTTAGCTGACCTATCTTTGAGAGAGAAGCAAGGAAACAAATGATGACTATCGTTCACTTGATGGTATTGGCTTTTATTCCCTGTTAAAAAACAAACATGCATATTTAGCATCCTAACAGTATAGATATTATTTTAATATTTAGAAAATATCTTCCATTAATTCTTATAAGCTTTCTTATACAATTGTTAAAAAGGAGAAACGACAAAGCATCTAGAATATTGAAATAACTGCTGATGCTCACATGCACTAGTTAAAGGTTGTGCTCTGATGAGATTGTGACTGTAAACCAATGGCAAGGATACCAAGCTGAGTAAAATATTATGGCACTCATATAATCGATAATGACGGTATTTGCTCAATGCATGGATTCGTCAGTAACATGAGTTTATGAAGTGATTATTATCATTATTACCCAATGTACGCAGTGCCCATATCCAAAGAGAAGGTATGCGACACCTGAACCCATGAGAAACAAAGTAGAGGATGCCACAAAAATGGGTTTCACTACGCATCAAGCTACAAAAGGTCTTACATCCATCAAAGAAGTTTTCAGAATACTTTCATTCCCTTTGGTGACTTCGGAGCCCATAATTCTGGGAAATAAGGACACTTCGAAATCTTGCTGGAAACAACGAATTCTATAAATAACCAAAGAAAAAACCTAATATGTGTTCTATCGCCGATAAAAGGTTAGCATCGTTAAAATGAGTATACCTTAAATTCCACTCCACTGAAGGCGACTTCTCCATTATTTTCCAATATTTGCTACCTCGACTTAGCAAAAGAATAGGCAAAGCGCTGGCATGATCGCTCCTAAACCCCGTGGTTTTTAAATCCGCATAAAGCATCTGCTCCTCTGTTAGACTTTGCTTCCAATCATGCTGCCCAAGGTAAAAAGCTTTCTCTATAAGCAAAGCATCCAAAGTCCTGCTTGGTGCATTGAGATGAAATGAATCATTTAATAATCGGCAAATCCCGCCACCGCCTAGCAAATAAAACATTGGAGGAAAATTAGGAGAGCTCTTTAAATCATTAGAAGGTAATGCTTAGTTTATCAACGCATCTATTAAAGCAAAGCGAATCACAGAATTAAGAAGCAATTTAAGCATAAAAATAATTTGCGGTCATGACTTTCGTCTTCCTATATTTTTTATGGAAAAAAGGAAAATGCTTTAAACAAAATGCACTCAAAATAAAAAGCAAAAAAGCTCAATACAGAGCAAAGCAGCAAGAGTGAAATTTAAATCGATTAACCTGTATCATTTCTCTGATACCGTATATCATAATTTTATAAATAATGCGGGCTCAAGAGTCACATTAAAATGAATAGCAATAACCGCAGACGTATTATTTTGCTTTAGTTAATTGAGCACCAAATCTAAACTCTGTTACCAAGATACAGGGAGGCCTCAGCAGTAATCCCAACTTCACAATTAGGGGAAAGTAACTGTGCTTTCTGTGTTTCTTCAGATAAAGAATTTCGTTGAATAACAATTTCAAGAGCAAGACAATCTCCTGCAAGTATATTTCTTTTGTGTGAACAGGAGTGGAAAATGAGGTTGTAGGACAATTTCTGACTTAAAGTACGGATGCAAATGGTTGATAAAATTTTTTGTAGACAATAAAAACAGCTCTCCCTCTCAGAGAATACTCTACTTCTTATCGAAGGGTTGAACATTAATAAGAGGGCCTTGTTTTTATAAAAATAATGTATTTAACACACTATCCAAACTGTTGCAGGCAGAAAATAGGTAATACAATCATGCTTACTAGGATTCACTAACTAGTAGAATCTCCAGCAAACAACAACAAGCTTGGCTAGAGTTTCCGAGTAAAGATTTCAAACAGTAAAAATTTTATGAAACGTCTTTCAAGAAACGCAATACTGCAGTAAAAAAACTAAGTAAGCGCTCCGCTCCGCTTTTACATAGATGAATCAATTGGTTTTAATTCTATATAATTTCGAGATTCTTTGACAAATAATTCTCTGATAAATTTGACTTATTGCATGTTACCCATTCGAGGCCAAAAGGAACGGCTAAAGCAATGTCCATCTCGTTTGAATAGAAATGGTGGATAATCATTCTGGAAAATAATTGCAAAACGACCTCCCTTATTACTCTGAAATTGAGGAGTTGCATCGATATTTGCAGGTCCAGCAGAAAAATCCAACGCGAAATTCAGTCCGTGCTACAACAACCAAATTGGAAAAGCTAAGATACACTAATACATCAAAATCTTCACATTGCCAAAAATACGTGCGGTAGCTTAAACGCTCGCGGGAGAAAAAATGCTAGAATGAGCAGAATTTCTTTCCTTCAAGAAGAGGCATAGATTATCTTTATACTGTACTATAGCACTTACGACGAAGCCATGCGATAAGCGTTGCTTTTTATTGTACCAGCAACAGCTGTACGCATTATAGAGATCGTTTGTATTAGGACTAGCTTCCGAATATGCCTTATGTTTAGCAATTCCAAAGTACAACTTGGAATTGTGAATTCTAAAAAAAAGGGATTGCAAAGGAGTGAATATACTAATAATAAAGAGAGCAAGCAAGCCTTAGAGACACAACCAAAAAACAAATTCTTAATATAACTCACGTTGAAAATCCTCCTAAGGTAATAATACCCTGAGATGAAGCTAGTGATGGAAACGTATTGAGATCAAATCCTCCACACCTGTAAATAGAGTTAAAAGTTGTTACGTAGTAAATGCGGCTATACTTGCCTACATGAACTATCACTTTTCGAAAAAAACCACAAAAATTTTACCCCAGTTTAGGTTGGAATTTCCGTGCTATTGTTATTTCCTTATTGAAACCTAAAAACATATCAAAAATTGCAAAATACAGCAAGCAAATTGCTTTACAAAGTAAATGGAATTTGAAATTCACACAAACAATTTCCTATTCCTGCATCTTCTGGATGCGTTGCAAAAGATTGCCCTTTGTCAAACATCGGGAGGCCGGCTTTGGATTGACAAGTTTGCTGAAAGACTCCCTCATTTTGTATTGAAGTCCTATTGGAATTCAACAATGATTCTTCAAAAAATACCATTGCATTGTGCCACGCAACAATCTGGAAATATAGCATAAGGTACAGTGCGTACTAAATTAAATCAAAATTACATCAACACCAAAATTAACCTGTAGGTCACTTTCGGTTCGCTTTCTGACTGGTTTCTGCATCATATTCCAACTTGATTCAATGAAAATTTGGAAAAATGGCCCTACATGTACGCAAGCCAGCTATGGCTAAAAATGGTAATTGATCACTATAATACAGACCGGATAAAAAAATTCCTCCCTTTTTTCAATCCTGATGTTACGATAACTAACCATTTCCAAGAAGAAAAAAGTCCTTCAATACCTTCAAGTGAAGTAACAAGAAGGATTCCTTTACAACGAGGTGCCACAACCGATGAGCAGTCTGAATATCGCAACAAACAATATTACTTAATCTTTGGCACGAGAAGTGCTTCGCGACTACCCTATTTACGGTGCTATTGCTAGTCGTTCTGGTTTTACACTTGTGATGCTACCTAAACTTTCAATATTCGCAATGTTTTATCCAGAAGTCGTACTTTAGTTCGCATGTCTTCAATTGCTGTTTCCATCGCCATCAAAGTATTGGTGCCAACAGCAAAACTTGTATCCTGTGCAATGCAGAACAGATCTTTTATGGCTTCTTTGTAGTAAGCTTGAGGACTTGAAATCAATGCATAAATTTGGTAATATTGGATTTTTTACAGCCAATTATGTAATGTACTGCATACGCAAAGTAACGTAAACAGTACCAGCAGAGACACAGTAGTCGAGAGCCTTTTCATCTCTGCATCCATGCAGTACTTGCTGCGCGTCAAGAGTCGCAAAACTTTTCCTATAAAAAGTACCTAGAAAACCAACAGAGCCAAGCATGAATGATCTTTTGGTTACCAATATAAGCATTTTATAAAATACATTAATCAAAAAATAGTGCAGCATAAAAAGCAATTTTTCAATGTATTTAATAAATGGGTAATGCTTCCAGAAATTAAGTAGGAAGTTGTTTCGGATCAAATTCGGAAAGAAAAATAAGCAACTGATAATAGTAGTAATTCCAATATTCCTACCTTTCGCGCGGTATCAATTGACATACAGCATCTTGGAATTGACTCCATTTTGAGGTAAAACAAATACCCCCATTCAAAATGTAACCCGTGAGGTGTGAGTAGAACAGATAAATCTTCTGATGCAGCGCTAATTCTTGACTTATTACTGATAATAACTTTTTGATAGAATTTTAGAACAAAGTCTAAATTTAAACGTAAGAATTAAGGATTAAAGCAAAAAAGTCTTACAATGGAGTAAATTCACTCGAATCGACAAAAGTCCTTCGCTGAATAAAAAATTCCCAATTAGGATCAATCAATTGTCCATGTAGTAACCATCCACTTAGCTGAGAATCAAAGTTAAACCATATGTATACAATAAACTTGAGGGAAATGCTTACATTAATAGAGGTAAAGGAATACATGCTAGCAAATACAAGAGAAAGGGTTCAAAAAAATAGCAGCACTGAAAGGCGATAATTACATGAGCAAACCAACACTTATTTACAACACACAGATATTGTCAGTTAATTTGATTATCATACTTGAAACACAAATACGCGGCCACAGGCTTCGAAAAATAGCTGAGAGATATGTTGTACAGTAGGGTTACCCGATTTACGACTTTGCCATAGATAATCGAGAAGTTTTCCACAAGAAATTCTATTTGTACGCATGTTTTCAAGATCTCTTACATTTTCTTTACAGCAGATGAACTGGTCAAATGAGCAATACTGTACGGACAAAGGACAAGAAAACACAAACACGTGAAAGTAAAAACTGTTTTTTTGGTCCCTTATAATCACAGGGAATCGCATCAAAGACTTCAGCAAAGCAAATATCAGCAAAATATAATTCGCAGATACCAGCGGGAGCATGATAAGCCTCAAAATATAATACCTACAGATGACCTAGCTAATTTACACAGTCTATAAGACATGAATACAGGTCATGTAACATCAGCAATCATCACTGAGATTTTGCTGTACCGTTTCATTATATCTCCACAGCAGGTAGTTTTTAACAAAAATTAAGAAATCGATTAACAAAAGAAAGAAATAACGCACCACTTTCTCAATAAAATGCCGCATAGTTTGAAGCTCAATTCTCTGTCGCTGAATCGATACAAGAAGGAAAGAAATTGGTAGCATCGGGTCTGCCATGATTTCCTTTTCCAGAGTACAAATTCTTTTTAAATAAAGAGCAAGTACTTGCTCCATGCAAGAGCAGATGGCAGAAATGTACAGACCATATGGATAAGATTCTTTAGGGCATTCTTCCATAGAGTGCTGGGATACATTTTCGAGCAAAGGTAACCCTGATTTGCTAAGGTTGCTTACGACTTCTCTTTGCAAAGTTTTTTCTAAAGGGTTTTGATCAAATTTTGATCGCTTGACCATTTCAATAAAATCTTTAACAATGGTATAGTCATATCCGACAGCAACAATTCGATTAAGAACATCCTTCTCAGCTACGGAAATAAAGTCCAAGGCTGGATTTATACGGAATCCAGTGGTATATGGAGTTGAGTTAGGCTTTTTTGAACTATTTGACATGATATCTACACCCGTGCTGTTCTCTCCGAAGGTAAGATGAACAACATCTCCTGGAATACCCGCCAACGCCATAAGTATTTCATGCAGCATTTTGGCTGTCCACGGGATAATTTTTTGTAGCAAATACAAAGTCAATCACATAGGTTCTTAGAAAAATGCTTTCACATTGCTTTTGTTTCAAAAAAAAAGGGTAAAATTTTGAAAAACTCGTGCTTCTTCGCGATAAAGCATTTCAGGTTCTACAACATTGGCCCTATACAGAGTGTCTCAACACCAAAATCAGCGCAAGTCTATTGAAAAGAAGAGACGCCAAAATAGGTGTTTCAGTAAGACAACGAATCAAATGCTAGTTTTCTCTTATAATAAGGTTCAAAAATAAGCGGAAAAAGGATAGTTTGTTAGGTCATGCCGTAGGGTTAATGTTTGGTTAGATTGCAGTTTACATTGTGATATCGAGTAACGGAAACTACTGAAAGCTAGAGACGTGCTAATGAAAAGAATTTCAAGTTGAAGAAGTTTTCAGAGCTCACAAAGCATGTTCAACACAATGGTCTGAAACATGCGATTCCAAGGGAAGACAATGCAATTCGTTTGCAGAATTCATTGTAGTCTCAAGCCAATTCTCCAAGCGGTTGCCTGAGGAAATGTCAGCTAAACGTAGTTCGCTTGAAGCTACCAATAATAAAAAGCCTCTAACTTTTGCTGTTAATGGCATATCTAGAAACGTTTGGCAAGCCATTAAATCAATAATCATCATAATGAGTGCGATTTTCAAAATTCACCTGCATCTGGTCCTATATACACACCCTTCGCCCTGTCATCGCAAGCCCAAAAAGCCTTACATGTTCTACTCCACCGCTTCCGCATCTCTGTAATGTAAGTTAACAGTAGCATGCACTTCAGAAATTCTCTTCGTCTTTCCAACCAATGTTAAAGTCAGAAAAATCCATTATATATCCTGTGCATGGACCTGAATTTATGCAAATAATTGAACGAGAAAGTAATGGTACAGTCGTTGCTATTCATCTCTAACTTACCGTTGTAATCTGCAGATGCTTCACATTCACTTGTCGATTCTATTGAAAAATAAAATGTCAAGTACTCGCAATGGGATCAAACGTAGCTAAAATATGTTATTATACCCTTTATAGAACTCCATTTTTCTATAAAAAAATCTAATTTTCCCCTTTATTTGACGAATTTAAGAGAATCTCACCTGGGCATTTTTCGGAATATTTCCGTACACATGCTAGACAGGGCCTACAGCCAAACAAAATTTCTATGAACAAACTAAAGAAAATACAACAAACCAGTCCCGTAAACACTTTGCGGCCCAATTCTGTTTCGAAATTGTATTCAATTTTGTCGCATCCAAGGGACGTTCAGTGCAAGGTCCTAGGTAATGCTTATAAGTATGGAATTTTTTGACGTGTTGCTTTTATCCTGATGTTTACCATCATACGCAAGTGATGGAGCACAATAGAGAGAAGCATTTCCGTAGAGTTTTCCGACAAATTCAAAATCAGTTGGACAGGGCAAAGAATAATCTATGTTTGTATACTGAAACGAGGTGAAAATGCAACTCAAACCAACCATACCGCGTTCACAAAATTCTCTCTACATTTACACGCAATTATTATTTTATGACAAGTATTAATTATGTCACTTTTCCAAATTTAGATGTAATAACGCTTACATCAATCTTGGGATCAAAGTATTGTAAATTTTCTACAGTTGAAGTTGATTTTACCATATTTTACTTCAAATAGATTACAACGAACGAATTTTGGGTGGCGGAATTTCATTCATATTTTTTAGTATGACCCCAGCGTGATTCTATACACAAGATGAAAAGCTACTACAAATCGTTCTACGCATTAAAAAATCAATTAATTTTGCACCGCTGTGCTCGGGATTGATAGCTTCACTGCTTTAGAACTCGTTAGTTCATTTTTAACGATTGCAGCTGTTATAGTTCCCATTTCCTCTTTTTCTTTCGGTGAAAAAGAATTCGTGTTTACAGTTTGCATCTGAAATAAAAAGCGCATGACTTGGAAATTTGCCTAGACTTCTTTCGTTGTCATATTACCTCAGGTTTAAAACCTTGCTGGCGAAAACAATCAGTGAGGCATGCGTATTGAAGCCCAATACTCAAAACGACCGCTGAAAAAACTATTCTTTTCCCCATCCCTGTTTAGTATTTCATGTGATATTTCGTTTCTCCATAAATGTATACAATATTTCGCAGCATATCTAACGGGTAACTGTTATAGCTTTGTTTATTTTTGTGGGTGGTAAGTGTACGTACACAATATTTAGATGTATTCTTTATTTGCTATGTAAAAACAATCCGCGGTTACCCTTTACTAAAAGCAAAATTATCGTTTTTCTTGCGCAGTATTCTGAAACGGTGAGAATAAAATCAGATCGTGCTTTGAAAAGTCACAGCTCATCTAAACATCCAACACGAGTAGTTTCATAATATAAACAAACTATATCGAAGTCAGCTCACAAATTTTTTAAAAAGCTTTTGAAGAGATAGAGGCTTCTAATGGAAAATACTAATCGTATTGCACTTTAAGATAATTCTTCACAATAACTGTAGATACTTTGCTCTATGCGTAGTAAAGCAGCACGTAAATAGATTATCCTAGCCTTTTCCTCCACTATGAGAGAGCGCGTGGTGTCAAGAGTTCTTGAGTCCTTCCCCTTTACACTGGTCTGGCAAACTTTGTTTGCATCATGTTGTCTCAAGTTCTTACATTCCATTAACTCTTTTTGCAAACAATTTGTTCCACAACAAAGTGACAGGAGGGCATCTTCTGATGTAAATATCAAATGAGGAAATGCATAAAATTCCCAGAACTCTACGGATACATTGTATAAAAAATTACAAACTCACCAGCAGATAAGAGAGAATAATCGAAATCTTTCAATGCGGAATGAACGCTATCCATCTTAAAATTTGAGAACTTGGCAAAATGAAATGCGCCGCTGCTAGCATTTAATAGAATACTACTTAAAGCAAAGAATCGGGAGAAAGCAAAAACAATTTGGATTCTGTTAGGGTATAGCCATCGCTCATTCCCGTTCATAAAAATTACTACTGCAATAGCTGAGTCGTTCTCATAGCATTACGTATGTCAGTAGAGAATACACAGTTAAAAATTTTTTGAAGGCATTTTCACACAGAATCTGCATCAGAATCTTTGTCACACGAGTAATTAACAGCAAAAATTAATGTATTTACAATTCTAATGTGCTAAATCTTCTCCGAAATTGTATCATTTAAAGTTGTTAATTCACAATCGATTTTGAAGTTTGAAATGCCAAGCACTGACATAAGCAGGGACAACGAATACGGAGTCCCACAGCTTTTTTAATATACAATGCTCTATCTTGTATTAATTGAGATCTGGACAAATCGATCAAGGACAGATAAATAATCCATAATGCGACACTGCTGAAAAGGTTTCCCTGTGTAATCTATTGTGTTACATTAGAATAATCTAAAACCAACTTATTGCAACCAAAAACAATGGATTGAACCTCACAGATTGCAAATAAACCAGTTTATCCAAAAAATGATATTTCATCTTTTGCTTTGCATACATCAAAAAAAGAGATTTCTTCATAATCTATTTTAGTAGGACAGAGACTAGAATTAGAGTTAGAATCAAAATGAGTAGTAAAATCAAAAGAAACCAAGTAGATTTATCTCTCTTTTGTGACCATTGAAGTAAGCGCCGCGTCCTGGTTACACGTGTTTGCGCAGATTCAATTTTTTGCGTGGTTTCGGTAATTAACTTCTCCTGAAATACAATCTCATCACCAATTTTATTTGTCACATTCTTGATAGTTTCAACTTTTCCTTGAATGTGATCCAACTGTTGATCTTGGTAATAATACATGCGCTCCTGCAATTCCGCAACTTTGAGGTTCGATAAGTTGGAGAAAGTTGGAGCCGACATACCATTTTCCTATCCGAAAGCAAAACGGAAACATCAAGATCCAAAAAATTCGTTACGTATCACTTTCATTACAAATTAATAATAGCAAAGCCCAATGCAGTTACATTCGATAACAAATGAAGTATTTGGACCTGGCAGGACGTCTTCACATCTTGTTGAACAGCGCTCGCATATGGGTTCGTTAAAGAATCTTCTCTTGAGCAAGTGCTCTTCAAAGTTGTCGTAACTTTGCAGATATTCTGCAACTCACTATGAGTTTTCTTTAGATTATATAATTTCTGTCGAAGTGATTCAATTTCATCAGTCGAAACAGTTTTGTTCGTAGGTACCTTTGCACCCCAGTGGTGTAGTGAAGTCTCTAATTCCACGATTTGCTAAAAAACGACGATATAATTGTTATAAAATTATCATTAGTGCAATTAAAAAATAAAAAAAACAGAAATGCAGCCTCACGAGAACCAATTGAATTGGAATTTTCATCATAATTTTGTTCCATGTATGATACCTCGTTTAATTCTGCCAATAGTCCACGTATGGCGGCTGCTCTCTTAGCCCTGTCTTGAGAGAACTGTGGTTCTCCTTGCTGTGATTTGACAAGTTCCTTGACTCGTTCTGCCAATTTATTGGCACGATGGTAGTCTTGCATCCAATAGTTAAGTGAATTCATCTTTATAACTGAAGTTTATATCTTATTCTGTATAGCTACATAGGAGGTGCATAGCATTGAGCACTTCAAAAAAAATTAGAACACACCAAGGTCGTGGCAACTTCCAGGAGGTAGGAACAGAAGCCATGGTCAACTATTATGCATTTCAAACTTAAAACTCCTTAAAGAATTTAACGTAAAATATTAGGCTACTAAAGACGTCCCCTTGAACAAATGGAGGTTACTATGCGTGTGATGAAGTATTTCAAGTCAAGGATTGTAAGTGCAACTACACCCCTAAAATCTTTTACTGAGAAATCATTGAATTGATCATAAAAACTTTGAGAAGACAGTAAATACTACATTCTATAGAGAGAAGTAACAAAAATTCGCATCTGCTAGCAAGCTCGCAGAGTATTCCAAGGCAGGGAATGCATCTCTTCGTGTTTTAAACATTTTTTCTACAACAGAAAACACATCGGATGGCAACAGAAGTGGTATCGATGGCCAAATTAAAGGCTCATTCACTTTTATTGTTCGAAAACAGAATTTGTTTCGTTCAAGCTGAAATACAACAGCGGTACAAAAACACGACAAATGGTGCAAAGCAGTAAGGATAAGCAGCAAGCACCTCAATACTTTTAGGAAAAGCGACTGCATTTTTAGAAAATAGGGAGGGTATTTCACCAGAAGTTCTGTTAAATTGATTTCAAACATGTCAGGATTGCAATTACAGTCTTATAAAACGTGTTTTTCAGAGAAATGTTATTTTTTATAAAATTATACCAGTTGTAATATAATGGGATTATACGTAACTACAATTCTAATAGCAATACCTGCAAATTTCGAAACACTATTCTTCTGTTTGTGGTTATTTTAATAGGTTATTGTAACAATGCACTGTTTCCAACAAAATTCGAATTGTGTGATTTATTTTTTGTTGTAAAAGTATTTCAAGTAGCTTTTCAACATACTTGCTACGCTTTTAACCAGCAATTTTTACGTGAGAGGAGAATTTTATACGTTGGTATTTTCATTACTTATTTGCTTGGTTGAGCAATTTAAATGTATTCTTACATCTTTTCATACTTCTGCTACTATTGCCAATGTAGGCTATTGCAGCTGAAAACTCGGAGTAAAAGAAGTTCGATTTGAGATTCAAGAAAAGAACGAAAGACAAGAATGATGTATGAAATTTAACGAAGGAAACTGATTCGACTTTGCAATCACATATAATCTCCGATTCTACATCTGGAATGATCTAGCCTCTAGAAACTACTTGCTCTATTTTCATAAGCACTGGAATATATCAGTCTACTTTTACTTTGCTTTGCTTTTTGCAAGAAATCTATATTTAATAAAATGGAAAGTTATGAATTCGATTTGCAAAACAGGCATACTACGAGAGTCATTAAAACACAAGATTACAACCAGCTGAAACTGCTAATGAACAGCCGCGCTCCCAAGAGAGAATTTCTTCGATTTCTTGTTCTAACGTACACAAATTTAATGGCATTATTATCCGCTGCAACTAAGTGGGAATATGCATGCGCGCTTAGTAGGTGCTAATTAACTGCAGTATCTCTATATATGGCTCTGAAGATTCATACTTTCTTGAGGCATCTGGGCAGCATCCGAGTATTTAATTTTTTAGCGTTAGCACTGCCTAATAAGAATGAGAGACAGTGAAATGAAATAATTCCGCTGGAAATTAAAATACCTCTAAAGGCGAGAGATTTAGAAACAATCGTAAAGGAGTTTCAAAACTTTTTCTACTGAAAAATTATTTTAAAAAATAGATTAGTTTTATGCCGCAAACAAAGCATGTGTAATTCTTTCCTACTCATAAATACAACATCGTGATCTTTGCATTGCCATGAGAATAGAATGACTTTGAAAGGTTCTATATGTAAAAAGTACTGTTATCCTCATCAAAATTGCAATAAAGAAAAATTAACATCAAGGAGTTAGCCAAATTCTCAGCTTGAGTTCCAGTTTACTCATGGTGGAATACAAATAGATGAGTACACGCTTGGGTAATAATTTCAGGGACTATAACTTACAGGGGAAAAAATGCTACCGCATGCAAATCGTTAACTTTTTTGGGACATCTGGTTTTGTTTCTCTAGGAAGCATGCGTGAATAAAACCTAGTTCTGTTCAAATTACCTTTTATTAAAGTTAATAAAAGTGAAAACTGAAGATAAACAGAAGAGCAATAGTTCTATTAAGCAGTGAGGGCATTGTTGAAATGTTAAATAGTGAGATGGATTAATATGCAGAAATCTATATTTTAAAAGTAGTGTTTTAAAAAAAATTAATTGAGAATTAACGACAGGTCACCATCAAAGCAATGTGTGACAATGGTATCTACCAACACCTAAATTAACATGCTTGAACACATTGCACTATTTATAAGTATAACTATTTATAAGTATAACTATCCCGACGGCAGCACAGGACAACGCCAGAATGCTGATGACCAACCCCGACTCTCCCCGCTAGAAATGCACTAAAATGAAACAGGATGTATCTTTCTTTTTTTTATCTAGAAGAAGATTCTTTTAGTTTTTCTCGTCCGATTACATTCTTAAATTTTATCCTAAGCTATAGAATACGTGTTGGAACAATAATCTTTTTCTTTTATTTGTTTTCTTTATATGTAGATGATTGAGCGAGCGAGGCACCTTTCTAGTATTAATTAATGTAACTCCGTGATTAACAAAGTAGCGTAGCATAGAATTAGCCTATTTCAAAACGTTTTTCGTAACCTCAATTAACTAAGGTAAGTTCTGTTTTATTTCCTACACAGCTAAAGAAAAACACTTAGCCGAAGTCGACACAACAACGAGTGGCAGAACGTGAATCAACGCGTCACAAATCGCACATCTAAATAACCACGTTCACACAATGTCTAGAATATTTGAGGCAATTTGATAATACAATAGAAAATTTCGAACGACGAAGTATTTTACTGATACTAAGCTGTAAAGGATTCGGCAATATCAAAACGGCTACACCCGAAATGTTTTAACTTCTTTTTAACTTGTAACTAATTAAATCATGCTTACATAAAGTAAAATGATGTAGCGTTAGCTTGTGAATCTGCAGTGCTTTGTTTTGGTTGACACTTTGATAACAAGCGTTAATCCAATGTTTGAGTGGCCTGTACACCGAGGGATCAGAGGATTCGTTTCTTCTCAATATAGCTTTTGCTTCATCTACGACGATTAGGGCAAAACTTTATTCATTTTTTGGTTAACACTTTGCAACACTAATTATAAATATCTTCCCCATGAAGTAATTAATTAGCACCCATAAGCTTTTAAGCTCAGCTGGCCTCAAATTTTTTTTATCTCTACTTCCTAATGTTACTTTTGGAAAGATGCACTTTTTGGAATCTATTCAAATATTTTAGGGAGTTGTTCAATTAAAAAACCATTTGTAGATTCATTTGTATAACAGCATATATTCCAACGGGATAACTTATATCCGACAATTCTTGTGCTTGCTCATGGCATGCAATGACTTTTTTAAACTGTTAGTATACCCTTTAATCACACGTAACACTAGTACGTAAAGTATTCTGCCTATTCGGCAATGAGGAATTAATTCATGTTGGTCGGGTTGTACATAGGTTGATTTGCAACTAAAATGGTGATAGTGAATCTAACTTTTATAAGCTAATGCTTCTATATTTAAGCTATCACCGTGCAAAGCAGAATTTCGCCGACATGAAAAATCCAGCTACTATACAACATTCAAGTTCTTCAATCATATCTCTGCTTCTAGGCCCCAATCTTCAGCTGCAATTTCAACTTCTGCTTCTCGTTCAACAAAAACTGCTGCATCTTGAGCCCCCGCACCGTCGTCCTCTGGCTGATAAACTAACTCAGCTTCGCCGCTTGCTGTACTTGAAGGGCTGTAGTGTTTAAAAACACGCAACACGCAAAAGGGGATAAATTCGTATTCATGAATACGCTTACACTACTTATTCCGCTTTAACAAAAATCCTTTACCGTTTCTTGTATTGGTAAGTGCCTGCCCCAGCGCCTGCGACCAAGAGTAGAGCACCCGCAATTCCACCAGCAGTCAATGTTGCATTTCCCCCTCCTCCTTCTTCCGTTCCCTCGCCCTCTGCAACAGTCTGGGGTGCTGATGTTCCAGCACCCGCATTTGCATTCGTTGAAGCTACAGAACAGTCCGGGCAAGCTTTCACGGACTTTTCGTACTCATTCCTGCATCTGCGACTTTGTGTTTGTAAGCAGGTTACTCTATCGCAGACCCACTGTGACCATTCAGTGCAATCATCTCCAGTGGAGGGGGCACAATTAGGGCATGTTCCTGTTTCAATGTTTTGAGAGCAACGTGACATGTGCCTTTCTCTGAAGCATTGTGAATCGCAGGTACCCCATTGATTCCATTCACCGCAGTTGGTGGGTATCATCGTTGTCGTTGTTGTGCATTTCGGGCAAGTACCTATTTCGAAGTGGTTTGCACAACCGGCTCTATGCCGCTCTCGCATGCAAGAACTATCACAGCTAGTCCAGTCTCCCCATTCCGGGCAAGCGGGATTGGAGGCGCAATTCGCTGAAAATAATGTAAGGTAGTAGCAAGAAGCCTATAATTTACAAATACATTGCAACTAACTTATTGCCATAGATTTGAACAAACGCAAAAAATAGTGCATAGGCATTAAGCTTTTTTAATCATGCATACCGATTTTATAGTTTGAAAATACAACGAGGGTAAGCGGTAACCAGAATCTGAGCATCCTGTTGAAGATTAATGATACTAAAAATGCATCAAGTACATCAGAAAGCTTCAATATTTTAATCTCCTTGCAATAAGCCAATGCAATTAAAGAAATAATCACTATAAAATTAATTGGAAAAAATTAATTGCGGCGAAAGCCGATAAAAACCAATTGCTAAAGGGGCCGAATATTTTTGCAACCAAATAATTTGATCTAAAAGTTCACGGATTAATAACATAAAAAATTCAACTTTATAACGGTCCTTGTTCTATTTAAATGAAGGAAAAAAATATTATTAGCATAATTCATAACGGACGATTTTAACAAGAAACAGAATAAATTTTTTCATACAAATACCAAATGATGTAAACAGCATTTAGCAGGGAATTTGCGACCGAAAGCCCCCTTGAAAAAAAGCTGTCGAGTTGTAAAAATAGAAAGACCAGTCAGTGAAGTTTCAATATTTATAAGCTATTAATTTTGATCGTCGTAGTTGATGACTTTGGTTCGTGTGCTTCGTAATGTAAACTATCAAATTACGCGCACGGTGAATCCAATTTTTAGCGTAGAGTTTAACCACTTTATGAAGCAAGAATATCTAGGTTTATGCCACTGAAATGTTAGAAAAACTTTTAGAAGTTAACAATATTAGCAATTACTTTTACCGAAGAAATTTACTACAAGTTATCACATCAAATTCTTAAACTTTGAGGTTATGCTCCGACTAATGAAGAGTCAAATTTAGAGTTAGCTTTATCCTATTTAACTACTGATGATCAATCAAATATTTTGGGTATTTCGAACATAGCAGTATTACATGACAAGAAAAATGTTGTAGAACAAAATTGTCAAAAGATACATTAGAATACATTTAATTTATCGCGACGTTTTCTTGCTAAATCCGAAAGTTTTTGTATGATTTAGGGAAGGTTAGGTTAAGCAGTTTAAGTTGAGTAGTAAGAACCAAGTTTTTTGCTTCAATGGTAATTTCTCAGAAAGTGCCATGTAATTGTACACAACTTGAACCATGTGTAAAGAGTGCTCTTTCACCTACAGAAATTCATCTCTAATCTATGCCTTCGGGGTGTCGGAATACACTTTGAATTGCAGTCGACAATGTTTCTGACAGAGATTTCGCAGTTTCACCATCGACATTTCTAAAACGCAAGTTGACAGAAATAGCAAGGTTATTTACCCAATTCACAAACTAAAACTAAGGCTATATTCTGATAATTTAAAGCACATACCGTATCAAGAGGTTAGCCCCTCTCTTTAGAAGTTCTTTTGCAGTATTTACCCTCTCCGCAATAACAGCAAGATGCAACGGAGTTTCTCCGTTTTCATCTTGGTCATCTATTTCTGCACCTGCTCAAGAAATTTTCAAAACGAGTTAGCTAAAAAAAATTTTGAATATACGACAGTATGGTCATTATGAAAAGTGTTTGGCGCTACACAATTGTACGATTTCAAGAGATCTTACCATTCTCCAAAAAAAAGATTGCCAATTCCAAAAATCCCCTGACATACAAAATCACTTGAGTTATTTACCTAAAATAAACTAACTTTAACAATGTAGTTTCCATGCTCTACCTGTCAGCAGCATAGTGTAGAGCTGTCAACCCATTTTTATCTTTATTTCGGATAATGGAATTATTGACTGCACAGTAGAAAGCAAATACAGGATATTAATGGAAAATAGTATAACTGTATTTATCATGTGCATTACAAACAAATCATGATAAGGTGTAGCAGCATACAAGTTGTCGTCACAGACCAGAAAACATTTGGAAAATAGTCTCCCAATCAGATGATACAACAGCTTCCAGGAAGGTATTAAGACTGGATCTACAAAGTACAAATCGAAGAACCGTGGTCTACTCAACTTTATCAAAGCGGGCTGTTATCCCAAACGCTACTGTAAAATGCAATGCAAAATAAGCATAGTAAAAGTTCACTTACTTTTCATGTTCTCTACTTTCCTCATATGTAAGAGGTGATGCAATAAGGCAGTTCTGGACATGACATATGCAAAGAAATATAGTACGGATATCTGTAAAATGAGTCATGAGATAAATGAAATTAAGAAGTGCAGTGGTCTAATCAATGCTCTTATCGTAGCAACAATGCTGCAGAAAATTATCTAAAATGTTCCCAAAGCCAGTAAGCGTTGGAAGAATTCTTACATGTTTAAAAAAACTTGGTGTACCCTCAAAATTTTCAGTGCAGGTAGCATTTAAAACATCCAACTGCATTCCATCCGATTCCGCAATATAATTAGTCATTGCCTGTCGTCGTGACATCCCTGCATATTTTCTCCAGGATTTCCTGTTAAATTAGGTTAATTTTAAGAATCGTAAATCGTGCTATATTTCTTTGAATTTTTCTGATACTATCAATAAAACGCAAATGAGCTCGTCCCTATTCAAAAAAAATGAATTTCATGAATGAGCATGTAGTTGCATTTCAGACCACTTTGATAAGGTCTTCCAACTGAGAGTATTCGGAAATACTGCAGAGCAATTTCCTTCTGTAGCTTGCTTGTAAAGACCTACGCAATAACATTAATTGCACTTCAAAATTAGAAGATAGGCCCAAAAAAAAGTGAATCAGAAACTATTTTACCATAAAGTTGCAGTTGCTGTTCTTCTGAAAGGTGCAACGTTGTGGTATTGCGAATAGCTACGCAACATGTTTCGAATTTTTCTTGAAGATAGTCTTCAACGTATTCGTCCAAGAGGAAAGGTTCTACCATAGGTGTCTCTTCCGACCTTGCAAAAGATATCTTACTTCTTATTAGACTGAAGCATCTTGCTAGGAATGAAAAGGGTCTACGGCAAAGGAAGTTCGTAAGCACTCCAGGGATACTTAAAATGCAACTCCCTATGCCCCTATTATTCATGCAGTCACTATCCTGTGATTCCTGCGAAATTTCTTTCTGCTGCATCCCATTTCGTTCCGATAATTTTTGATTGCAAAATTTATAATGCAAGTTTAGCAAGTAACAACTGCAAAGTGACGCCGATGCGGTTAAGCCGAAGAGAATCCAGTGACGGGATTCCATGATTCTCTGACGAATGCGACAGAACCATGGCGGCCTGAATCGATTCTGCTTTTGGATTACACCCGCAGAAACAATATGAAGGAACAACAAGAATGTAGGTGATCGCTGAGGTAGGGAGTTGTATTGATTAAGAATTAGAACTAGGCTCACTGCAAATTCCTTGTAGGATGCAAATCAGAAAACACCCCGGACAATCCCAATGTTTCTGCTTCCGACTGCATAACGTGCGCTAGTATTGACGCGGTTGTTCAGAAGCTGATATTATTCCATCCTCAATATGCTACGACAATTATAATCAAACAATTTTGAAAAGCTTCAAAGTATAGCGAGTTCGTTATCAGAAACTGCCAAACAGAAGTGCCAATCACTAGGGATAAATGCAGAATTAATCTCACTCTAACTGTTCTGGCAGTGGGTTCGGATGCTTAGACATACGAGATTACGGCAATCGGATACAAATTGCAATTTGAATGACAAACGCTCAATCAATTTTCTTGAATGTATTATGGCAAAATTGAATGTCGTTTGCACGCAGCTCCCTCGTCAGTGAGCCGTATCCTGCAGTGATGCAATGAAATTGCTTGTATTTAATGTTTCTCGTAACGTTGGTGGTTTACTTCCGAGCCTAACTATTCTTTTGCTATGCAAACCATTCGTTTAATACTAATTTTGCTTACATTTTGAGTGATCTAAAGCCAAGTAGGAGCTGATTTGGGTTTTTTATGATTGAATGTAATGCCAATTAGTTGAAGGTATCATAAAAAGTAATTGAGAGGATACACACAGTGTACGCAGACAACAGAAATCATCCTCTTAGATTCTTCCATAAATTTCATTACGTAGTTATTCCAAATAAGATTAATACAAATTATCTTGCAGAACTGCCACATATTTCATTCACTGTAAAGCTGCTTATAAAGCTGTGACAATGTCTACTCGCCAGCGCCTATTTTAACATTCTTGGGTATATTTCACTGTTAGAACTAACTTTTTATGAAGTAACTAGCGGTATTCCAAAAATCAAATCACGCAACATGGCAGTGCTCGAAACCTGGTTTGATCCGACTAACATGACATGAATGCATTTATATGTAACACGCGGGAGGAAGACTAGAGAAATTTAATAAGAATTGTTATTTATTTTTTATAAACCTTAGCTTATGCGTTGTCTGAATTATATTCTTTGTATATGTACACGATTGAATGTACGAAAGATTTGTCCCTTTTGTTCTTCATGACTCCAAGAGTATGAACATAGCGTAGCCTGAATTTCAATTTTCCTTCTGTAAATTTCGTTAAACTCGTTTCTTCTGACTGAATGGGCAATTCTATCACCTTTCCTACATCACTAAAGAAAGACATTTAGTATAAACAACATAACGACGACTGGAAAAACGTGATCTTACACATCACTCCCCTCGCAGAATCTGTATTCACAAAAGCTCTCTTTGTTCTATTTTATTGAAGGCATACAAACAGTAATAATTGTGTAAGCAAAATAAGTTATAGAAGATCCATCAGAGAAGTTAAAATTTTCCTAAAGATTACAAGATTGATCTCAGGATCATATTCAACGATGAGTATGACAATGCTTTAATGATAACTAGTGCATTTCGAATTTATATTTTATATTGCTCAAGCGCAGGGTTCCTACTTTGGATTAACCCACTAAAGAGAAGTTCTACAATAAAAACCGCATTCTTTTTATTAAAGAGGAAGTCTCATCGGCTTTGACAATAAATACTGTAGCATTAACGTAGAAAAACTCCAAATCAAACAATCTGTACATTCTATGCATTATTGCTCAAGCGGTCAAGAATCCCTTGCAAGTAAGCCTACACAAGTTGTGAAATAGTTTAACAATAATTAAAATTCGATAAATTGTTATATACAGAAATTGACGTTTTTCAAGTGAATGGTAGAATGCTACTTTAAGTGAAATTAATCGAAAGCAATAACTAAAAGACAAACATTATTACAGGTTAAAATAATTCTGGTAATAGCATGCTTCAAACACGTTTAACCGAAATATACTGTTGCCTACTTGATTGCTTAATTGTAAATTTTCTATACATGAACTTCTCCACTAAGAGGTATAAAAAGATTCGAAGGGACCTGCCAATTCAGTGTAGCGTGGCATACTTGTGAGAGAAGACAAGGGGCATTATACTACTATATGGAGGTCAGACGTCTACACATCATCTAATCTACGCATCAAAAACTGAAAATGCTTTACCGCTAAAAGGTAGTAAGATCAACGAACATACGCGAGTGGATAAACAAGAAATAAAAAAATCATCTCAAATCGAGCAAGTTGCATTGATAAACTTGCTCTGTTCCAAGCCCCTTATCTTTTAACTTTGCAAGCGAAAGAAAAGTAGCAGGATGTAACGACAAATGGAAACAAATAAATCTTTGCTTCTTTCTGCAATTCTTACAAACTATATCTAGTAGGAACAAGCATTACTCTTTTTAAGCAATGATAAAAATATTAAAATAGCACGAGAATATAACTGCAAAAAGTTTCAATAAGAAAATTTGTATAAATTCTTCGTGGCATACTTTAATTTTCTGTATATATATGCATACATATGAAAGATAATAAGATCTCGATAAGCATGATTTTAAATGAAAAAGAAGAGTTCACAAATAAATGTACAACTAAACGCAAGGTCTTTGCTAAGTATATGTTGAATCAATGCACGTGATGGTTGTTTTAGCCGACTGCTAGATCAACTTCTCAAGAATATCGCAACGTCATCGATACCCCAGGACACCTGCAATGATGTCCACTACTTTCCCAAGTTTTTGTGTTCTAACAGCTCTGTAAGAGAATACCAGGCAAGAATCAGTTCCTTTTTTTATCGTACTTCCAAAAGTTAATTCTAGATTTTCTGAGCATGTTATGCATAGATGCTAAGGATCAACTTCAAAGTGAGATTTGAATGCACCTTCAGATTGTGGAACTACCACATCCAGAAGAAACTAAAAAGAATGCGGATTAAGTAAGAAAAGAACTGTCATACGCTAACGTGAACATACAGAGAGGCGATCAGGGTATTGATGTCCGCATGAATCTATACCGTGCTTTACGCATTCCTTTGAATGTTGCGTTCGGTACTTTATGTTTTAGGCTGTTGGAAACAGAAGATAAAGAGTTACCGAAGACAAAATCCGGGGACACCAATTCCAAGAAGCTGTTATAAAAAAAGGACCAGCCTAGCTTTACTTGACAGCAATATCTTTCTGTGATATAATTTATTTCACCTGTCCAAACGATCTTGCTTCCCAGTTTCAAAAAAACTGATTGTCCTGACAATTTGAATTGTTTTTTGCGCCGCACTTCGATAATACATCGCATACTCACCTGTCCATTGATCAAAAAAGTGAACACGTGCTGTTATTCTCACTAATTTGTGATGAGGTAGCTGTTTTACTTCGTATGTTGCCAATGTGGGTCCAAATTTACTTTTCGCAGAGTTTTGCGTTATATTTGAAATGTTGGTAATAAAGCGTTTTACTTTACCATGGCCCGCCGAGAAACATGTCTTTTTGGTCTCCGCATGTGCTGAATTGCTAAAATATGAGTGCAATTTTTATTTTCAATATTTAAACTTCGTCACCAATACATATAATTTTCTTACAGCAGGAGACCACTTTCCAGTGTCCTCATCAAACGTCTCAAGTTGCCACAAAGCCCTAAAATGGCAAATAGTAGATTGCGCCTTCTTTTATTTAGCGCACTTTACATATAATGCTGCAAAATGTATGTCATCACCATTCTTCTTGGCCTTCAGGATTCAACAAAGTAAGAGTGTTTAGGCTTTCTGACATCTTGACATGCGGAAAAGAAATACTACTCTCCTTATGATCGACTGTAATTATTGGCCCATTTGCACCTCCGATAATGAATTTTTCTTGCTCAATTTTCATTGAAAGATCACCTTTGGAAGGAGTAATAGAAAATAGAAAATTTGTGCTTAATTTTTTGTATACCGCTCCTATTCCTGCGGAAAAATAATTCATCAACGGTACATTGAGAAAATTTGGGATTGGTAAGTAGAGAAGTCAGTATATTTTCATGTATTTTCGGGGATGAATAGTGTGTTGCTCTACTATTCTGACATGCTAGTAAACAGAGAAGTAGAAAACCCCAGAGGCTGTTTCTATTCTGCTGAAGTGTCATTTTCGAGGATTCGAGATGCAGACATATAGATTCTTCAATGTAACACTTGATAATTTTTTATTTTGCGCCAAATAGGGTATGTAGCCATACTTGAATATATGCATGTATGTATGTACATTGCAGCACTCTTTTGAGATGTTCTGACTGGATGGATTAAAAGCAGCTGATAGTGATCAAAATCAGCTTCGTTGATGCTTTTTTTAATATTAACAAACTACATGTTTGCAACTGAAAACCCTTGCTACGAAAAAGAGCATTCATGGTTGATACTTTAATGGCAGTCAGTTAGTGATTTTGTTGTGAAGGAATTTATTTAATTGTATGCTATTGTATAGAAATAACTTCCTCTTTGGATGCTGTGTTTAGTCTCTGTTTCTACCTATCATAAAGAATGAAAACATTTGATATCAGCTATTCGAAATAAAGAATGTGGTACAGTTTGTCGTTTAATTTACCCTGCCATCAAAGTTTCCGTTGTGCAAAATGGCTACAACCACTTCATATCATTTTATTTTTCTGTAATTGCCTTATTCATCTTATAAAGCATGTTTTGTTCAAAACATACTATCTAGAGTTACATGCTCTAATCAAGCTTTTTGAAATAAAGCCGTGAATGTTTTGGCAAAACGACTGAGTAATTGGATTGTTTGTGGAGAACTTACTCCTAGGCTTCTTAATACGTATGAAACTAAAAGAGAAACATGTTGCAGCAGCATTTTTCATCGGCAAAGATAGAATGTAACAACGTAGACTATATTTGGTAATGAAAATATCCGAAAATCTTGAGGATTGGTGGTGATATAATCGGCCTTAATTCTTATACATATTACTATTTGAAGGGAAAGTAGCATTATTTGTTATTGCCATTAAATAGCATCAAAAGTGATTTGCTACTACATGATAAAAAAAGGTAAAGGAGCCTCTTAAAAATTGTTTAATTTTTCCATTTGCTAATTTTATTGAAAGCCGACAATTTACTCACTAAAATTTATAGAAAAATAACAGCAAATGTAACATTTACATCAAAAAGACCTAACTTCTACCTCTGAGAATATTATTAGTCTACAAGTATTAAAATATATTTTACAAGGCTTTTTTATAGTGGAAATCCTTATTCTTGGCCAAATTCTTTTGGTTCTCAAAACTTGTCATCGATTTGACTAAAAGTTTTAAGAATTGACGGATATGTCACAAAAATCGATTGAAATGTATTCTTTTCCTAAGTCTGAAAACGGAGCAAGCATTAATAATTCCCAATCTATTGTGGTCACTTTCATGCACAACCTGAAATTCCATAAAATTATTATCAAATATCTTACTCCAATACAATGATGATACTAGTAAAATATATTGACTGTTTTGCTATTGGTTACTCATGTAAGTAAGCATGCTACAATGAAAGTCACATATTCTACCTTATACTGTAGAAAAGAAATATAATTCTAAGCAGTATAGGTGCCATTCATTTACTATTAAATTTTGTTATCCAAGCATTCGTATTATCAATCAAAAAAGGTTTTTACATGCATTTTCTACTTGAAAAGACATCAAGAATTTGGTTTATCATGAATAAAATGAATATAACACCCAAATTCTAGCTTTCCTATTTTTTAAGTAGTCTTGATATGACACCAACTTTAATAGACAAAGCATCACAAGTGCTGTGTGTCAAATATATCATAATATTCTCCAGATATTCTTTCTTTTGTGTTATTACAATTTAAATTTTTTCATATTAGATCTGTTGGTATAGGTATAGCTTCCATATACTCATAAAAATAACGTCATAAATTATTATATGAAAAAAAGCATGTCCTATTTTCAAATTAAAAAAGTGTATATTTGCATGTTAGGCAATAAACTTATTTCCTAGATTTGACTAGCAACGACATTTTATTCAAACAGACTTTATAAATATAAGAAAAACTAAATAAACACTTAAAAGATTTGCAAAGCAAGAGAGCTAATGAATTTCTTGCATATAATGAGGCACTTACATATAGATACATGCTAATTACCTGCGCATCAACTTGATATGGCGTTGTAAATATTACAATTGAACACTTTGATTGAAATGTTCAAAGTAAGATAGTCAAAAGATTTGTCAAGAGCTGTTTACTTATTTAGTAAATATTGTGGTAACTCATTAGGTGATAGCATTTTGTAATGTTTTACCTCACCATTTTACTAATAGAGATGCCTAAATATTTATGGATCTAAGAACAAATGATTACGGAATTCGCTGCAGCGAATATATTACATGCTCGTTGTGCCAACTGCGAATGAGAAGCTTACTTGCTGTTTTTAAACAACAGAATAGATTAGTTCCCACTAATTCGGTAGCGGTGGCTTTTGACAATTGGAAGAATTATGGTACAGAACTAGTAAGCAGTACTTTTTTCTATTTTTTGAAGCCATATTCAAATATTTTTATGTGAAGTTTTTATTAAGTCTTGACAATGCTTGTGCGTAATATTATCCTGCGTTGCAGTATGTTTTCTAACAATGTAGCAGAACTCTTATATAATGCTTGTTTTTTGGGTCAGAATAAGCACTAATAGCATCTTAAGAAATTGATCGACTAAAAAAGCGTTAAAATCGCACGCCATAAGTTGTAAACAATTTGAAGAGAGCGCGATCTGTTTTTAAAATATTTCAGGCAAAATAAAATACAGACACTTCCTAATGTCCCAAAGTTAGTATAACTTTTGAAGACCTTGAAGCCATAAGGAAAAAATACTGACACCGCAATTAATAAAAGATAATTATTAGGAAAACTGCATCAGCAACATTACAAAAGTACGACAGATCTTACATGTCATAGATACCCGCAGTAGCTTATTAGTTTACCTTCTTTTCTCTTATACAGGTTTCTCTATTTTGGAAAAACATATAAATTAGGGATAATCTAACCTAGTTAGTTTCTCAGGAGTAGTATAATGCTAAATTGGGTTTTTCCCTTGAGTGGATGTAAGCTAGATAAAGGTCTTTTAAAACGTAAAACGTCTGACAGTAAATATAGCAATGCGATATATGTAATAGTCCATTGAATTTCCATGTGGCAAATAAATTAGTTTTACTATTAACCTACGATAGCGTATTTTAAGCTCTACCATCTCGTGCAATGATTTATAACGTAAGCATCAAATTACTTTTCCCATGTATAGTATCAAAAAAGTGTGGTCGACTATACTTCACAATGAAAGAAAGTAAAAATGGACCTGAGCTACAACGTTTCCCACTACTTTTTGTACACCTGTGAAAAAAATAAAAGATTCGGACTGGGTGAGATATAGAAAATATTACTTTTCTTACTTTCGCAATCAGGTCTTATTTTAAGCTTAAAATTTTTAGTATGCAGCGATCTTCTAATTTTATAGAGATACGAAATTATTATAATTTCCCTTACGTATGATATACATAACTTATTCATCTTTTAACAAAACAAGATTTTTCTACTTCTCGTAAAAAATATACATTAGCCACTCCAACATTAGTTTGCTTTTTTTTATAGCATGTACGAAGTGAATAATTTTTAGCCCGAATTGTAATGAGATTTGTACAATCTTTTAAAAGTTTTTAGCTAGCAAGGGAAACTGATTGGTTAAAAGATTATTTATTCCCTTGCCAGGAGTGTTTTATTTAGAAAAGTTTTGTAGAAAAACACCCTTCAATGACGATTACACGGGTGCATACCACTTTTACTTTGTTGCGTGCAAAAAACTAAAAAGCAACGGTTTCTTTTCATGCTTGTGCAAACATTGAACTCACTGTAACTTGAAACAAATAAGAAGCAGCTTTGGGTCAAAACCTTGTGTGAAGTGGTTTTATTTGTGCGTTGGTAGAACACGCTCTGGTCAATCGATTTAGAGACGATTACGGCTGATGAGTTGTTTTGGTGTAGCGAAAACGATTTATAAAAATGGCAATCATTTTGTTAGTTGGAACTTTTCTCGTTTGTTTGACGGCCATAAAGGGCACATGCACTGAAAAAAATAACTACTACTTACTACTTAAACATGATATAAGTCTAAGTCCAATGATGAACAATCGTTTTTACCCCTTTGCACTACCCAGAGGGAAGTAATCACAAAGTATAAAAAATTAAAACTTTTTCCCGCGTTATCACTTGTTCTCATCTGCTTAAGTTTCGATTAAGTGCACATCGGTCCTGTTTGCAAATTCGAATCTTAATAATTTTTCGTCGCAGGTAATAAGGGAAACGGCGTCAGAACGTCGTCATGGCCGCACGGTTATCAAATAAATTAAGAAGAGAGTTAATAAAATAAAAGGTAAAGGAGTTAGATAAGAAACAACAAATGAAAGAAAAATAAAACCTGAAAATCCCATGCGAATGTAGCAGCCTTGTTTTACTTTGCATGCTTATAGCGGCGTCAGGGGCAGGTAGAGCAATTTGGCGAAAGTACAACACTAAGTCACGGATCTGAGAAGGAAGAGATGATTGATGTTACTTGCCATAGTTCTGTCATTTTTTTGACTACGTAAATACGGATCACAACCCGCAAGAACCACATACACCTTTTATTGGTATTGTTTTTTGTTGTGCAGGATTTTTCTTTCCAAATATTTTTGGGATCCCGAATTTTCTCAAGGACTGTTTTATTAAATTGTAATTTCATCGAAAATTGCGTTTTTCCTAACAAATCGGAAGCATATTTAAACTGATGTAGAAAACGTTTTTTCTCAATTATTTTAATAGAAGTTTCAATAGCACAATTCACAAAAGCTAGCACCAAAATGTAGGCGGATCGAGCAGATTGGAAGCGATGAAAAAAGTATAAGATGACTGTTGATATTGCAAGGTTTTAACTTATTTGTTTGGCAGAGATTTGATTTGTTCACGCACTTTTTCCCTCTGATATTTTACTTACTATTTTGAATTTAATTACTCTGGTCTACCTTTGACTAGAAGTGAATATACTATCGTAAGTAATTTTCGAGTTATGGCTTTGGCAAATTATTTCTGCTTCCTTAATTTTGAGGCCTGTCTAAAGTTCAGGGTTTATGACAAATCGTTACACCCCAAACTGAAATTAGTTCGCAACCACATTGTGGGCTTTGCTTCTACTGCAGCAAAAGAGTTGCTATTTTCATAAGACCAGTTCTCAATGGGCGCTTATAGACACTGGCTTTATGTACTTTGTTTTATACTATAATAAGTTGTTTTTTTGCCCCCTCTGAATTCGAAAGAGACAAATTTACTTTTGTTTTCAACAATCTTTTGTTCTGCTTTTCTTTCTAGCAGAGTATTTTTTAGAGAATCCTCTTGTAAGACTGACTTATGGCAACCTACTATTTTCATAAGCTGGTTTTTTACGGCGTTTTACATTACAAATCTTTGTGAACTTGTGAGTTCTAAATCCTCGAACTATTGGAATCTTTTGTTTTAAAGAAATGTAGTTAGTAATCATTGCGAAACTTCATTCGTGGCATTGAAGAAGTTGATATTTGGAGTTTCCTCTTACCTCAACCTAGCAAACTGCCTTTCATTCTTCTACTCCAGTTCCCCAATAACTTCGGTGGTGAGGTCGAAAAAGAGTGCCTATGTAGCACTGCTTATTGCTTCTTTTTTTTCTTCATAGGAGTCTGAAATGGAAAAATACAGGGCATTCTCCGATGCCGGTACTGGGCTTAATCCATTCGTGCCAACTTGGAGTTACAACCATATCAATATTCCTTTGTGGCAATCTATGTTTTATTTTTTACCTCGCGTTTTTATTTTGATGATGCGCTTAGTTCTGTTTATTACATTTTTCCTGTGGATTATTGCATCAAATTTGTTTCTGAGTGTGCTTCCGTTGAAGCAATCGAAGTGGGCGGTACATCGTCTTGTAAATTTGCTCCCTTTTCGTGTGATATTGTTTTTATTTGGATTTTTTACAATTGAGGAATGCATTGCAGGTTTGTCAGTCTGCATTTATGCAACATTTTGTAGTAGCTTTGGGTATGTAACTAATCTTTTTGGTAGGAGGGGCATGGTTTAACCATTAGCAAGGAAAATATCCATTTTCTTACTTATTCAAAGCGGCATGAAAATATCACTTCATAGTAGTTGCCAATACCAAATTATAACGCTTTGCTGACCAATTATTTTTTTTAGGAATAAAACCTTGTTCATTAAATATGTTGATAGCACCGGCATTGTAAGCTCTACATTTTGCTTGTGTATTTCTTTTTGAACCACGAAATAGAGATTATTATTTGTCACGATTCGATTGCTTATATTGTTTATGCATTTTGTTTCTACGAAGCAATATTTTAAAGATGTAATGTAGTGGTGCAAATGTAAACGTAAATAGCTGTTTTCAATAGTAGTTAGTTGATTCTGCAGATTTTCGTCGCTTAAAAACCAAAAAGCCCATACAACTCTTAGAATGTTGGTCTCCAATTGAACGCCAATCAATTGTTTTGAGCAATTTCACATCATTTATTGAAATTTTGTTCTTAAAATTGAAGCTCAATCCATTTTTCACTATTCTTCATAGTGATGGATCGTTATCTCCTTCTAGTTTTGTCGGTGCTTTAAGACATTCTTTCCAATTTCAGGTGCGTACTCTTTTTACCAATTGTCATCTTGCCCTTTCAAATATTCTTTTACAATGTCAAAATATTTTGATGCGAGCCTTAAGCAAGAATTGATGTAGTCTTTATTTTAGGTACCTGCTGGCCCAGGAAAATTCAGAACATTGAAGGCACTAGTCAATTTTGTAGAGACTCACTTTCACGGTGGTGTACCAATTGTTATTTTTCCCGAAGGAATGAAATCAAATGGAATTGCCTTGCTAAATTGGAAAATAGGATGGATTTTTGATGAGAAGGACAGCGAAGAAAAAAAAAATGAAATAATGCAAGTGTTTAAACGGTATCAGCTAACGCTCATAGCTTGCTCTTACTACCCCGAAAAGGCAACAAAGAGATGTTTTGCGACGTACAGTCCTCCACACACTGTAAGTCTATACTTTCAAGTGAATTTTTTGAACAAAGGTGAAACAAATGTATTGCGCCTGATGTTACAAATAAAAATGTGTATGTTATGACATACTTCGTATCTTGCTAGACCAACTCTAAAAGCAGGTATTTTAACCAATTATAAAAAGTTTCATTACGCTTTCCTTGTTTTTTCCGCCTATTAGGTTAATGATCCGATAACTCATGTCGGAATGCTTTGTTTCCAATTTTATCATAATTTATATGTATCTTGGTTCCCAGCCAAAGAGTTTCTTTTCAACGAGCTGCAAAGATCGACTATGGCGGAAACTCTGAAGCTTTTAAGATGTGTTCATAGTCGCATGTTGACAAATGCAGAAATGGTAGATATTGACAGTGATCGACTCGAGGAGTTTTATTCTTATTGGCGCGGAACGCAAAAATTAAATTACAATTAAGTTACTCCTGCAATGCGTGAAAAAAATATATTACAAACTATTCATTACGTTGATTCACAAATAGGTAGCGTAACGCTTCCCCATCGGCTAATTTTTAATATGCGTACGCTAAGTAGGATGTAAATTTAAATAGCGCATGTTTGCAAAAGAAATGAATCAAACATATGTTACATGCTCTTAACTAAAGAAGGTTCTTCCTAAGAAACAACATTTTGCTGCAATTTTGTATTACAAAAGATTTTGCCAGCATTAAATGTTTATTCCTGTGATCAGCCTTTTCAAACACTTTACAATGAAAAATTCAGCAGAAGGTACGCTGCTGGATACAATGACAAGAAATTATTTATCATAGGCATCAGCAGGTTCATTTTTCTTCTTTTCAAGCATTTCAGTAAAAACCTGCAAAAATTAAATAAAATGGCATTTTCTTTTAAAATGAACTAATAATCGTTAGGTTCGTCGAAAGAGAAACGGAAATTCATGATGTGTACATCTTTCGTAAAATTTCAAGCTTTGTAAACGTTATTGGATAGAGCTACACTATTGTAACTTTAAGGTATTTCTGAAAAGAGATGAATTCCGTACAAAACTACGAAGACGAAAAACTGAAGACGAATTTTCAAGACCATTTGGACAATTCAGGCACAAATGCAATCAGACTGACAGAAGCTCTTTAGGGAATGAAACAACAAATACCATTTTTAGTAACGATGAACTCACCGAGTGACGTCCCGTGTAGAATCCAGAAAAATACCAAGACAAAAGCAAATGAGACAATTCGCTTTCGAAAACTATTTCGGGTATCCCTGCGTTTTCAAATATTGGTTGAAATAGTGATTTGAAGCGTTCAAATGAAGTGTTTTCTTGAATCTGGGTGCGAAGATTAATCGAAGAATGAGCCTGTTTCACATCTTGAACATGTTCAGGCGCAGCTAAACAACTATAATCCGGGGGACAATGCGCATTTATTGAGTTTATTTCACTATTATTGGAAAATTTTGACAAATATTTTAATGCTACGAGAGGATTTTCTTCAGTGAAACAAGAATTAACCGGTACAACTGGAGGCAAAAACCGTCTATCCGAAAATATTTTAAAACCTGAAATAAGTTGAAAATACGAAAAGAGGTACGGATACATACAATAAAAACATACAGTCTGGCATTAGATGGTTCAAACTTTTCAGTACACTTATAATACCAAGGTAGAAATTAGCGCAAAAAAATCACAATAACTCTTCTCCAAAGGCATCTTGCAATGAAACAATTCAAAACTCTTTCAATTCTTCTGAATTGTATCTGAACCAGTGAAAAATGAATTCTCCGCTGCGTGCATAGTTCATACCTATGTGACTTTCATTTTCATCATTTTGGAAGTCATCTGACAAGGTAGTAGCTTCTCCAAGCGAGTTTACTAGCTTTGGGTTATCTATAATTTTGAATAGTGACAGATAGCGAATTGCTCAACTTTTAATCAAAACCAGCGCAAAACTTCATGTGTAAAACTATAACAAAAATGCTACTCTACTATTCTGAAATCTCTGCAAAACAACACAATAGACAAGCAACAACACATGCATAGAAAACGCACTTCGTTCTGATTTCTGATTTCTCCTCTTATATTTGCTTGTGTACAGTCGTTCCTTAGAGAGCAAACATATTTGATATGCATATTCCATTGAACAAGTATTAGAGTAACTAGAATAAAAAAGAGGCAAGAATGCAGAAGTTTGCATGACTCTTGTATTATATATAATCTACAAGGCATTTAAGTGTATCACGGAAAAAAAAATAAAAATGGGTAATCTTTTAACATAAAAGCCCACATTTTCAAACTAGGTATGATAAGATTTGGAAATGACATATTTAAAAGTTATTGCACAGCTCGAACGAAAGATATTTTTAAAAAACGGTTACGGATAATTTAAAATATATCCCTTTTATATGGCAATAGGATGTGTGTAAAAAGAAGCAGACATAACAAAATATGTAAGATTGTTATACGCACGCCATTTCTTATACTTCTTTGACATGCTTTGCTCCATTGGCAGCCTTGGCAATAGAAGAACCAGCGTACAAATGGATTGCTTCCAATGGGCGAGGTAGACCTTCACATAAACACCCATAAATTCGTTGTCTTCTAGTCGAACTTGTGCTAAATAGTGCATATTTTCAACAATAAATTACAAATTGCAGGCTACTTTTTCTTTTCCAAACATTTATTTTCCAACTGAAAAATGCAACGTAGAGCAAATCTATTAAAATGCTCATTTTTTGCATATCAATAAATACTAATCTTCTCATGCTGCATTCTAAAAATAGTAGAATAAAGAAATGGAATACATTTTCGTTAGCATTTCTGTCCATATAAGCATACTATTATCCGGAATATTAGGAAAACTTTCTTGTGGAAGATTGATCACAATCGCGGCTTCATCCTATACAATAGTCCATATATCTTATATTATGCACCGTTTTCATGTTATAAATAAAAAACTATTGTGAAAAGAATTAGTATTAGTGCTAGGTAAATGCCTACAAAAACTTCACTACATTCCACATTTTAGAAGAAAATACAACTTAGCGAAGTACCTGCACAGGATTTCGAACAATCTTTCCCTGCTTGTCTCCTGGTGGTTCCTAAATTTCCACAGAAATCAATGCATAGATTATTCAGCATTAAAAAAGCATGATTATAGTGTACGGATTCCACAAAGAATATAGAGTGTACCAATTTTAAAAAAAATTTAATATAAAAAATTAGGCATTTTTGTTAACCGAAAACTGGTTATAAAGTCGAACACACCAGTCAGCCTTAACCTGACTGATTGTCTACAAAGTGATAAAGAAGTTAATACAAATGCAAGAGGATATTATAGTTCAAAGTAACCGTTCAACCAAAAGTAGCTACACTCTACTTTACTGCTACACTCTACTTTACTGAAGACAAGGATGCTTGCTGCCTTGGTTGAAAATAATCTGGATGCAACACTAGTGTTGTTTGATCTTTCTTTGTAAGCGTCATTTAACGCAAGAAGACAAGGATAGAGATGTCAAAGCAAGCTTCATACAAAGAAATCATGCACTTCCTAACTTTCCATTTACTTCGTAAGCATCAAGAATCCCAAAAAAGGTTGTGGCTAGAGCATCAACTGATTCTGTGAAAATTTTGTCTTTCGGTGCCGCTGGACTTGAAAGTTCACTCGTCCATGGCAATTTTGACAAAAACATTCCATCATATTCATGTTTACTGTATATCTCGCTATTTTTATCTCCAGCGACATCGGAAGAACTAATGTCAACTTCCACTGCAACTGGAGGATAGAGGGTTGGTACGTTTTTATCTGGTTCTGAGTCACTCTTTTCCATGGTTCAGGTATGAAAATGTAAGTGAACGAAGAAAAGGAAAATTCACGACAATACGTAAAGCAATTACATAATTAAAATGATTTAAATAGCATAGCCAGTATTAGAACTATCGCGTGAAGTGTAGGTAACGTAGAAACAAATGAATTTATCCCAAGGTTAAATGCGCTGGTGGTATAGTTGCTGAGATATCTCGACAAATACAGCAACTAGGAATTTGATTTTGTTTGTTTTGCTATCATGAGCTTTTCTTTGCAATACGCTTGCTACGAATCATATAACCTCAGCTTTCCTGATGGCTAATGGCTCAAAAAGTTATGTTGATAGCAGCTTTTAAAATTTATTTTCGTTTGTAATCAGTTTGTGGTTATCTCGTCATATCCACTTCGGCTCCACCTCAAAAACATCGATTATCCTCAGATGTCTTCCCTTTCATAGTAAATGTTTTGCAAATTCAACGTCTCGTGTTAACGAATTGAAAAATTATGTTATCAAGTCAAGTTGACAATATTTTTATTTCCGAGCCATAAAAAAAGTAACCTATACTTTGGTTCCCAATCCAATTACGTTGTTTCCAGCTGAAGCAGTATGCCAAATCTCAATACAGATGCATTTAATCTCCGTTATATTTTTCCCATAAAAGAATTTTGTGCAAACGTTATGGTTTTCTGTTTCCATATGGCGATGTATAAGTGTATAATGAAGCTTTGCATAACCCCGTATGATACATAATTTTTTTAATAATAAATGTCAATAAATTTTTTTTCTGAACTTCTTGCTTTACATAGAGCTCGTACTGCTACAGGGATACTAATTTTACACCATTATTGCAAAAAACTATCCAACTTTTTGAGTATCCTTGTGTACGTCGATCCTGCTGTGAAAAAGCACTTCATGCGAAGAAAAATTCGTTTAACAATGAAAAATGGCAGAGCACAACTTGACGCAAGTAGCGAGCGCTTTTGAGTACCGCTAATATTGAAAAATTAGCCATTTAACTGCTTGTTTATGTATCGAACTCGTAGAATACAAGCCATCTGATAAAATCATGAGATAAATTCCATACAACACCGTAGACTTATGTAAAAAGAAATTTCTCAGATACTGTAAGCAATTTAATAAAAAAATGTGTTTAATCGGTTAAATCTCAGTATTTAATGATAAAATTTTCAACTCCAGCAATAGACTAAATGCTTTAGATGCTCTCAAAAACAGTTTGCGGTCATCTATTTGCTTTTGTCCAACAATCTGAGATCAATTCTAGAACCAAAAACTTAGAATGCGTCCAATGAACTACTGATACAATCAAAATTTAGAATGACGCAACTGCACACTCGTTTATTTCTGTAGTAAGTCCATTCATCAACAATTGCATGAGAAGACGTTAAAATTTTTCTGATTCCTCCATTGAAGTTTCGTTATTGCATTTTGCTTTCAAGAATTCTTTATTTCAATAGAAAAAGTATTGTCTGCCTCATAAGCAGTGGTCACTTGTGAATATTATAGTTAGACGGGTTTGAATTATATAAAGCCATGCTCAAAAATTCGCTATTCCTACGGTACATAGAAGTGAAAAAATGCATTTTTTTAGACAATATGCGAATCTTTTGCATTGTTGTGTATCGTAGTACGTGACGGTTTCAAAATTAGCATAATTCATCAAAATTAAACGACACTCTTCTTTTAATTATAGCAGGAATAAAATTCACAAACCCACGCAACTTGTAGGTACAAAAAAATAAAAGCTCACCTGCACTGCGGCTATACAGAGATGTAACATTAAAGGCCATAGGGGGGAAATCGGTAGAATATGATGATTCAGAAAGAAAGCATTCTCTGGGATAATCATTTAAAACGCATTGGATTACCAAATGTATCTTTAGAAGAGTTTAGTGGCTGTGAAGATGCCATGCCGCTCTCTTCGTAACAATTTTATTCATAATATGGACGTACTTTGGAAAGTATATGCGTGTTTTGAGATGTCTAGCTTGAGAAAGGCCATCGGAACTACGATGAAAAGTAAAATAAAAAAAAAGCAAAACTGATTAAATATTCTCAATCGGAAAGTATTCGCTTTTGCTCAAATCACTCAAGCATAATTCAGTCTTGCGACGCTTTGCATTTCGGCTTCGTTTTTTGAACGTTCGAATTTACATTTTCTCTTAACTTAAAACAAACTGACAAGTAGGCTTTATTTAAAAATTTTGAATTACTTGCATTTTCAATTGTTTTTGCTTTTATCTTGCAAAAAGTACTAGTAGTTTCCACAAAGAACAAATTTTTATATTGTAGTTAGAAAGTAAAAGTTACGTCAGTGAATTAAAGAAAGCTCGCGTTTCGACTTTTTGTTAGGCTTGCGGTAACATTACTTTGATAAAGGTGCAAGTGCATCCATAGAATTTCTGCCATCCTTGCGGGTGCCTTTTTGCTGTAAAACTCTTTCTTGGCTGGTTTTCCAGAGGCTACAAAGCAATATAGAGCAGTTACTACTACATAACTCTTCGGTAGCGCTAATTGGTAGTATAGCATTTACTTCAGAAGAACCAATTGATTTTAAATACTATTTTCTGCAGGTAGCGATACCTAATCATTCAATATACTAAAGGTGTGGGAAAATTATATACAAACTATTTTTACCTGAGAAAAAGGCAATTCGCTTCATCCAATAATAACGGCAAGTGATTTGACCTTTTCTGCCATTTTTCTAGCCTATGACAATTACATTTTTCAACAGAGATCAATTATTTAATAATTTAGGAATTGCTCACTAATTGATAGCTTACCAATATAAAGCTTCAGGTTGGAGCATTTGACTGTATGGTTGCTGCAAAATAAATTCAAGCGATTTAAGCAACTAGTTGACTTGTTTCTTCAAATTCATTGCTACCACACTTAATATGAGCCACAGTATCTTGTTCTATTTTTTAATTTGGAAATTTTAAATTTCTTCCTACTCTATTGACAGTAGCATATCGCAGTGCATATTGATTTCTTCCATGGTTTCGCAAGACTTCCCCTTCAGCTGTAAAAAAGAGTAAAATTCACGAGCAAATGAATAAAATTTATCGTAAGTTTGGTCATTCTGTTAATATCTGAGTTGTAGATTAAGCTTACATTTAAAGGCATCTTTTTTGATGCTTTGGGATTGTATTACATCAATACTTTTGCAGAGAGGAAGCGCGCCTAGAATGGGAGCAATCTATAGATTAAGAAAAAGTACTACTACCTTTTAACAATTTTCAAAGCTTTCCTTTTTGATGTGAAGAGATCGTAAGTAGCCACTCGAAATAATAGTTTTTTCACCTAATGCTAAATTAATTTAAATGATATTTGCTGTAAAAAATTAAGCTTGTGTGTTAATAAATTCTTTATTTTGGCAATGAATTTGCTTGCGATCGTATAATTAAAGTGGAGCAATTAATTTTGCTTACTGGGGTTCCCTTCGATGTCTTATCCTTCCGTAAATGCGCCATGAAGACTTCTTTGTTCAGCTTTATAAGTTTCAGCTTTTGAGTTTTGGTTGCCTTTGCCAACCAATGAGGTATTGTGTCTGCTATAATTCGTCAAAATGAACACAAACAAATGCTCTTTAATCTCTAGCAACATATGTAGAATGAGTTGTGCTGAGTTATATCAGCGCAGTTTAACATTTCACATTTTTTTTTGCATAAATAGTATGAAGTATCTGTACATTTACGAGAGAAGGTATTGGGAATTTCTTACACAGAAATCTTGGTCTCAGAAAATTTTCTAAAGATTTTTTGCAATCTAAATCAATTATAGACAAGTTAGACACATCCATTTTGTATTATCAAACAAACCTTAAGTAAAAGATTGAAAAAAATATATGCAGAATATTCTAGCAGCAGCTAATAATTATAGTTGAATCGCATGCAATAGCTTTTCATTATAAAATTTCTGTTATCATAGGATTTTTTTCACATATTTGCAAAAATCTTCAATTCGCTTGTCAAAACTTGCTATTAGATCGTGACAATTTGATAAATATTTGAATCAAATCCTTTACCAACGAATGATGTAGCATCCGATTGCTACTACATGGGTTATGTTAAAAAAGATCCCGTGACAATTGAGCGGTTGTTTTTCTGTTTCCCTCATTTGTTAATTGGTCTTTTCTGAAAATGAAAGACTCATTCTTCCCCATTATAATTTTTGCGACACTATCAAGAAATTATGTAAAGCCAAGACAAATTTCATCTAGATATTGAGGTTTTTTTATAAATAATCAATGTTCCAGAAAAATGCCGCACCCACCAAAAATAAGACGCAGAAAAAGTCGATACCTTAATCTCTTACTATTCAGGTGATGGACAATAGCTTTTCACTTCAATTTGGGAATACTCTGCTACAGAGTATTATTTGCCATTAAAAATAAGATGTTCAACGGTATCATGAGTGTTAAATAGTGAAAACGCATTGAGTGATAACGAATACAGAATCAGCAATCTTTTACGGAGTATAGAGAATAGGGGAGATAATCAAAGAAAACTCACTCTCTTATACAACGCTTTTAGCTATGTGTGGAAATTAGAATAGCCAAATACTAAGCCGCACTACTGGGCATGTTCCTAAATTTTGAAGATGGTACTGCAAGATCAAGTCAAAAAGTATTTTTTTACTAAGTATTTATATTTTTGAATAGGATGGGCATTCTGGCTCATATTTCTTTTAAATCAGGCCTTAGATGCCAATATATCAGAAGCCTTTTTCCATTATAACTTCTCTGCAAATCATTTATTTGCAATAAGGCAAATTCAATGTTGTCGGACAGACTGTTGGGGAAATATTTAATGAAAAATTGCCTTTTTGCAGTGACTCGTACGTAGTAACAATTCTAAAAGTACCATACGGTATAAAAAATATTCCTAGAAATCAAGTTTCTCATTGAAAGAAAATATTTGAGGCTCATAAATACTTAACACCGTAGTACTTGCATTATCACCAAAGAATAATTTATTAAACAAACTTCAAATGCTATGAGCCAAAGCTGTTGAGTTTTTCTGATGTCTTCTTAACTTGTTAATAGAAACAATTGTGGAGGTTGTCGAAGCAGATTAACGCTGCTGTGAGATCACCTTTCAATGTGAAACGCTACACTCCGCAAAAAAGATCATCGGGCTCTCTGAATTCGTACAGCTTGTAACGACTTTACACTATACACAACTGCATCGGGTAAGGGAAATTTAAAGTGCAGGATATTGAAACAATCTAAGCTCGTGAGCAAAATCTAATTGCACAACTAATTCATTACCAACAGAAGTTAGATGCCAAAACCTATTGAAAGTAGATGTATGTAGTAGGTGTACGATGCAGAATATTTCACCTGTTTATGAAACCTTGCTTAGAGAATACACTTTTTCAATGGACTATTGTACAATAGTTACGTACGCTGTACTACAGTTGTTTCAACGCCAAAGCGAGATATTTTCAATAAACGGACGAACAGTGAACATTTTTCAAACAATTCGTATTCCAATATCAACAAAACATAAAATGCTTCCAAAATTTACAAAACATTAATCTCACTAACACAATTTCACAATTGTTTTTCCCAGTTCAGTGTCATTTTTCGCTGCTAGAAACGATAAAGTTACATACTGTAATTACAGTCCCACAAAACGGAATGTCGATAAATATTCACAGGACTGAAGCTGTTTGAGTGTTATCTTCTATTTAACTAGACAGCATAAACAATCAGGATGGTTATTGATTGAGAAATGGAGATAAAATCACCTAAAAACAATTCTTACCATCCTCTATTGCACCTGTCACTCTAACAAAGATAGCAGTATTCCTCTATAAGCTCAAATTGTGTTACTGTTGAAAAGTCCTACGCTTCTGAAAGCGTCAGCTACGTTTGCCGAGAAATTCAGAAATATGTGAAATATTTTGACGCCGCTTTATTTCAGAAAATTCCATTGTCCCAATAGATTGCGTGTCAGCGTATTCTTTGCGCGATACGGAGGAAGTATGGACATCAATTGTCGGCTGAGAGGTCTGCTGACCTTGAAGCACGTAGTTATCAATTCCACCATGCAAGCGAGACGTGCTAACCTTCCTTTTTTCAGACGTAAACGTTGAGTCATTCGATTTTTTAAGAATTGATTTCAGCGGTTTAACTGAATATTGCGGTGTATCAGGTGAAGTGGCTGGCTTAAGCACACCGACGCTTTGGCCAAGTTCATCAAATGGCGCAGGAATATTACGGTGTGATAGATCCGGGGACACTTGAACACACGCCGCTTTATCACGTGATTCTCGGGTTGATTCACAATTTTGAAGTGCAACCTTCGTATGCTCATTTAAGGAAAGAACATTTGGATCTTTTACATTTCGGGTAGCAGATTGGGAAGCTTCAAGACAGGGAGGTGCTGATTTCTGTTTGCTAGAATCTTCGCTAAGTTTATCGCCTACGCGAGCAGAGGAATGCGTAGCTAAGTATTTTTCTAAGGGTTTCAACATAGCCAGTTCCTCCAACTCCTTTTCGGAGATAGATTCTTCAGAATCAGATGAGCCACTGATAGAAGAATCATCTTTTGTTGCTTCTATAAGTACATCTAATGATTTTAAAAGTTTTTGATTTACTTTACTAGAAGCACATTTCTCTGAACTCATTTCATTTAGAAGATACTCCTTTAAATCTGCTTGAGAAATGTTTTCTACGAGGCCTTCAGGTGGCTGGTCGGGAAGATCAGGCAAGGCATTAATTAATTGCCTGATAGCAGCATTTAAGGGAACAGATTTCGCAATAATACGCGTATGGACACAATTACCATTATAAGTTGATACCGTTACATTTTTACTAGAGTGATCTCTGATACCACGTAGGCGTAAAATTAGAGGCCTCCGGTGATGAGCAAACGTTTTGATGGGTATCCCCTTTTTTGAGCAAATGGGAATAGGAGGATTTTCTTGGGAATCATCCAAAATTGTAGAAGCATTTAGGGAATGACTAGCATTGCTTGAATTTAATCCATTAGAAAAAGATTTCATCGAAGGTATCATCGATGCTACTAGTTTAGGAGAAGTTGTTGACGAAAGTGTCGACTCGATAGAGATGGGATTGGGCTTAAAATAAGGATGAAAACTGTTTTGATCAATGTCATAGATAAGGGATGAATCAGATAAACCACGCAAAGCTAAAGCCTTCCAACAGAGATACTCATGCTCGGGAGACCGTGTTACAATAATAATTGTATGGCGGGTGTTGCCACAATATAATTCTGTATCCGCGGGAACAAAAACTGTCTTGGAAAACAAAACAACACTGTCAATTTCATGGTTAAGAGACACCTCAATGAAACTATAAGGAACGAAGAGTAAACCTTGGCAACTCTTGTTAAAGCAAACAGAAGGAAGTTGTGCGAGTCCTTTTTTCAACTCCTGGGCAAGAGGAACACAAGAATACTTTTCCTCAGTAAGTATTGATGCATGTGAGGAAGATTCGACACACGGCAAGCTAGCCGGTTGTAAATAATTACTAATTAAAGGTGAAGAGAAGGTATTATTATTTACCGTAGAGTTATCGAATGATTTGCTTGTAGTGAGGTTCTGTCGCTCAATTTCTTCGGCTTCATTCTTTTTGTACAACTGCCTATATTCCTCATTCTCGCAATTGCAGAGAGGAGGTACATAGCCCAAAGGCGAAATTTTCCTATCCCAAGACCAAGAAACTTGACCAAAACGAGCTTGCCATTCAAAATAATCTGGATCAGGGGAATACGGAGAGGCATTTCCAGACAAATTACATGCTGGATGCAGCGATCCAAGGATACTTTGAAAAGTGTTTACATTAGGTAAAAAGTTTTTTAAATAGCAAGTATTAATGCATTTGTTCTTGCCGGAGGTAGGAGGCTTTTTCAGAAATGGAGTAGTTAAGCTCATGTTTGCAGAAATGGTCTGCTCAGCGGACAGATTGCTACATGGTTCAGTAGCAGTTTTAGAGAAATTATCGAATTCAGGTTTTCGGCGAAAAGAGAGCGAAGAGATAGATGATGACGAGTCAACGTGAGTGCTGGTGAATTGTTTCAACCGCTTGAGTGATGTACCTTCAAGAAATGGAGAATGTGATTGTTTTTGCATACAAGTAAATTGAGTGATAGGAAAAGTTTCCAATTCTGTTAGCTGTACTGATTCCGAATGAATTCTATACCTTTTCTCGCGTGATACATTAGAATTGCTTTGCAAACCTAATAAATCTGGATTCGAGAATTGTTCCGCATGGTCTGCAAAGGAAGCGGTAGAAGGAACAAATTCATGATTTACTTGACTATTATCCTTTAAAGAAGTGGCCTCTAATGACAAAGATTGCAGCCCTCCCTTATTCTTCTTTTGCCAGAAGCAACGACTGTTAGAAACACTGACTAGCATTGGATACGCAGATCTTTCAGAAACAAAGTTGTGATCCTCTCTCCAAGCATCCCATACTGGTCGCTGAATTAAATCCGAACTGCGAAGCTGATTTAACGGTGTCGCTTTATCTACTTTTTGGCATGGATAGCATTCTTTTGAAATGAAAGATGTAGCTCCTTCACTAAAGCTTGAAACGAGTAAATAACGGTTATCTAGCCAGTTATGCTCCACCAGCAGTTCACTACACCAAGGATGGGCTCTTAGCCAAGCAGAATCAAGCATCATTTCTTTTATTCCCTATATTTTCATTAAAAACATATCAAGAATACAAAAAATATACAAAAATGTCTATCTAGCACAAAAAGATATAAATGAAATTACTTCTGCAACCAATTTTAGATAATTTAGATTATAAGATACAATAGATATGAAATGAAAAATAAAAAATACTTTAACTACAAAAGTAAAAATTAAATTCGATAACTTGCTAGTATAGAAAAAGTACGTTTATTTCTGAAAGAATACGAGAGAGTAACAAAGATAAATGTATCAAATATAACGCACCAAAGCAGCTTCCGTATGGTTCGGTACACGCAAAGAAAATTTGTCACTGGCCGAAGTGGAGTTCAACACGTCTCTGGGCAAATCCAGAAAAGTAGAATCAGACTTTTTGCTTACAGTATTGCATTCGTCACTAACGACAACGCTACGCGTTTCGTTGCTTTCTGCCAAACTTCGTGGAGAAAATGGGAATTCATTACTTTCATTCGCACTTGGTAAAGCGGAGCTTCTAAATTTTTCATTCCGACAAGCTTCGTTGGCGGCTTCAAAAAAAAAATTATCTGTTTGGATACAGGTCGCTGCGCATGAAAAAATAACAGTAGTTCAATGGAACAAGGAGCTCAGCATTTGATATAGAAGATTCAACTCTCCGAAGAGCAAAATTAACACTATCCTAACAAATACTAAATTTTTCAATTCAATTATAGAGTTGAACAGCAATGCAGAAAAGCATGTATTTATTGAACGAGAAGACACAAAACTCTATGGTACTATAATATTATGATCAAAGAACTGTTTCTAACAAAAAGCATAGGTATATGAAATTAACTATTACATTTAGCTATTGAAGTTGCAGGCAAAAAAATACTAGAAAGAATCACAAAACTCTTTTTTTCCACTTAAGAAGAGCTTAGGCCACATGGTAAAACAGAAAGAGCAAAACTAATACCTAAGAAAGCATGGCAAACAGATTTTGACATGCTAACCTCACCATCATCTTCCGTTGGTACTGGGGATGGCGTTATAGACGCGGAAAAATTGAAAGTGATGTCCTCCATTTGACATGCGCCCAATTTTCATTTAGAACATAAAAATTCAATTTCTAGACTTTTTTTCTACAAAACCAACGTATTCCATAGATGCAACAAAAAGATATTATATTGAGTATATCAAAACATTGCACCAGCACTTCTATTCAAATTTATGAGCAAGTCATTTTTCAGGTTTGAAAAATTTGCAAAATTTCCAGCAAATCACAAACAAAGCAAAGAGAGTGAAGCAATCAAAAATAAAAAAAGTGATGCTCCAGTATAAAATTCCAGGTTTCTCCAATGAAACGAATGAAGGCTTCTTTCGTAATCTCACCTCCCACCGGCTAAAGTCTAACTTTCCCTTAAACACACCCTATCAACATTCACTGGAGAGGAATGCATTCGACCTCTTTCTCCCAATTGCGTTTGCATATAATACCGACCATTGATAGGGGACATTTCCACTGATCAAGTTTCTCATTCCTACAACCAAAGAGCCATTATAAAGCTGCTTCGCTTAAATTTAACTGAAAAGTGAAAACTTGCAATCTGAAGTGCACCACCTCCATCTTATGACATGAATGTTGGATGTTTTGGCCGTTCTGAAGAAAGTACCGAAAACAGTGTGCTGCTTATAGTACAATAAAAGTAGAAGCATATCACACGCTAATACGAGAAGAGTTCATGAATTTTCTTTACATTCAAGATCTCGGAAATGTAAAATTTATGGTCGAGCATGTCAGCTAAAACGGATTATACTTTGATCTCTGTAGAATGAGACCGAAAGGGAATATTAGCCGTCAATAAAATGGGGAAGAGTGAGTTGCAGCCAAAAATAAAAGCAACTTCACCTTTGCAGGTAGAAGGATGCTTCAGGAAGAGAAATATAATTGGAGGAGAATTGAAAGAAGTTAACTGAGTTAAAAAGAGAAAATGCCGCTCAAGCATTCCCTCTCCTGCAGAGTGTAAGCTCCTTTGACATATACCGAATCATCATTCCATATCAAGAGAAAGTCGAAATTCATCACCAGGAAGAAAACACTACAACTTACATCAACATTGACTGGGAGAATATTTCTTTGTTCACTCGAGAGCGATTCCAAGTGTCCAATATGTTCATAGCAGCTTCAATAGCGCAAGGCAGACAAACTGGAGACTTTAGATGTTTACCCGCCAAAAACAGCTTTCGAATTTAACGCTACAAATAGGAAAATATATTTATTCGGCCCGTGCTCAAATTATTTTATTTTTACAGTGTGTAACACATCACCTTAAAGTGTAAAAAGATAATTCAGAGAGTGGCGACATGAGGGGTTCAACTTGAATTTGCAGTCTTGACAATATAAAGATGAATTTTTTCATTTTTTTGAGAAATATTCAGTTGCAATTCTGCGTATCATTACATGAATCCTTATATGACTTGATGGTAGTGTCAAAAGCCTAATACGTAGTTTTGAATTATGCTACGTAATGTTATTACATGCGTATCATCATATAAGTTATGCATAATTTCATGCCATACTTGCTTCAAAGGAGAATCTTAAAGTAGATGTACCTTTAATACCGAATATATCAACATTATTCTTTAAGGAATCTTGCAAACATTTGATGTAGATACTGTAAATCTTACATGGGATAGTTGATTTAACTAAAAAGCCAATTTCTAAAGCAACGACACGATTTGTGACGCAATAAGTTCTCGACAAATAACAAAATTACAGTTCGAGACATGAGATGCCAAGATGTACAAGGTCCTACATCATTATAGTAGGAAGTTAAGGATTTCAACGCTTTGATCAGCATGCTGAACTCACAATGAGGTTGATTTCTTTGAATTGAGCTTTCAGTTTTATACTAATAACAAATTTTAAGAACTACAAGCGAAACTGTAATAAATAATCCAACGATTATATAAAGTTAAGTCAATCAATCACTTCAATCTTTTATATGCCACTTAATTTCAAACAAAAAAAAATCGAATTTATCTATGCTAATTAGGCGTATTTATTTTTCTTCTTATGGAATAATGAGTGTGCAAATTGAAGTAGCATAGGTACCACTCCAGAGCTTACAATGGAATACCCAAACTCTTCGAATATTTACCTACTTTAAAAAGTACGAATTGCAACTAGTTTCTTCATAAAAAACACTGCATAAGAATTCTTAACTCACAGCAACTATCTCGGCTACGATTTATAGGCCTTGTACAAGAGATGAAATTGCTTATGTCTTTCGTTTTCTACGAGTTAAACCCAGGTCAACATACACAATTTGCCAAATTAGAACAATCTCTAAATTTTTTAAAAATTTCAATGTATTATTGCAGAATGAGTTATTCTACAATGCAAACACTGCCATCATTCACTACACATTTTATCACTCACTACACATTTTCTTCTGATGATCTTTGACAAGTTGACGCCAATGTCTGCTAGCAACTTAACAATAGTGAGTAAAACAAAACCGAACAATTTCAACAGCAAAATACATGCAGGAATCTACCAAATAATCAATTTTATACTAAAACTAGTAGGACGCTAGATTACACAAGGGATAGCCTAATAGTAACGTAAACCACCTAGTCAGTACCAGCATTTCACACTTGGACAGGCAAAAGAATACGTGACAAAAACCGTGCAAAACTGCCAGACTTAATAATTTGCTACATTTCCAATAAAATTTAAGCAGTGAGTTGAGACACTACAGCCATGTAATTTAAAGAGTGGTAGCTTCATTCACCAGAAGAAGTGTAATCTGAATTGAATAGTTGAGTATAGCTATAAGGGAAACAATGCAAATACTATTTTAGGAAAAACATAAGTTCGTTAAGAATCAGATTGCAAGCAGAAAGTTGTAGATAGATGCAAAAGAGTTTTCTTCACAGTGGGGTCCCCAAAAGAAAAGTTAAAAATAAAACAAAGACAAGGAAATAATAGAAAATAGCTTCCACCTCCTGCATTTCCAAAAATATTAAAGAAATGGTGAAATAATTTCTGTGGGAGTTTGTCTGCAGCACTATCCTTGCGATTAAAGCAATTCAAAATAGATTGCGATCACTAAATTTGATGTACATTTTCGAGTTATGACATAGTTTTCTTAATATGATGAGTAGTTCAATCTCTGCCCATTTTGTGGCTTTCAACCGCACGACAGCTCAGCTGAATTCCTTGCTAGCTAAGCAAATCTTCATCTGAAGAATTATGGAAGTTTACAATAGGGATACCAAGGATTCGGCAACTTTCCTACAAAAATATATAGAATACAGCAAATAATAAAATAACTTATATAAACTAGCAGCAGGAAATATAAATTGTATCAAATTGAAGGGCCTAGAGTCAATGAATAAGAGCCATGAGAAAATCTTTTGCACAAGCAAATTATTTTCAAGCTGCAGCTGCTATGAATGAGTTTAACGTACAGGAGAGTGATTCTCCATCAAATGAGATTCAATATGTTGTACAATATAGAAATATCCATGAATAATAGTTATTAACAAGCAATTTTAACAAAATTTAGTGATGCATACGCAACTTAAACGCAATCCTTTTTTCAAATAAAAACTTTAAGCATTAAACTCCTATCACTGGAAAATCGAAAAAAAAACCTTTTTTTTCAGACTGAAGCATAGGGTCAAAAGCGCAAATGCAATCATAACCTGAATCTCCTTTCTCAGCCTGTTATTTGATACGAAAACTACATGCCTCATAACACTACCCATACATATAGCGGCTTACTCGGAGTTGCTGCTGTTCAACCCAGCTTTTGAGTAGATTATATCGCGAGGATACAACACTAGAACTATCGGTGAAAGAGATCTGAGATCGTTGCTTTTCATCAAGATAGGTAGATAACCATGCCAGTATTTTTACTGTATCACTGGCGGTATTATCACCAAGCTTATTAATTATACACCTTCCAAAAAATAAGAAACCAATGAAAGCATGTTTTTATATCAAGCAATTCGTTCTACGCTCTAGACAAAATAACAACTTTCGCTGCTTGAAAAAAATCAAATCAAAACAAAATTCCGTAATTACGAAGCAACAACAAGATGCAACTAAATAAATTCAAGAACACACAAAATCCAACAAAATCGCTTTCTAAATGTGCACATCTCTTATATCAGCGCGATAAAAAATATTCTTGTTTCTTAAAAGATCCGAAACTAACCTACAAAGCTCGATTGGAGGATTTATTTTAAAGAAAACAAACGTTTCAAGAAGGCGTGCGAGCTGTTTACCAGTTACTTGGTAATGGCAGTCATTTTCCGGTGGATTAACAGAGGAAGAACCTAAAGATTTTGCTTCGGAGAGAGTTAATGATTGTAAAATTGGTTCTCTATCTACAAAATTTTTCAAGGCCCTTTCTAGTAGAAGGAAATTCAAAATATAAATGTAACGAAAGCATGCATTACGATCATTATATAAAATCATTGCTCGGCAGCAAATCACGAGCCCAGCACTAGATATTCTTGCAGCATTTCCAAATTTTAAAACTTTATCAAGCATTTCGGAATAAAAAGAAAGTGAAGTATGTAAGTTTTTGTCCTCAGGGAGAAATCGGTCGCAGCTCTCAGAGGACTTCGACGGTTCAATCAGTGAAAATAATATATTGAGTATCTCTTTCCAGTAGAATTTAGAATATGATATCAAGGAAATATCCTTTTGAGAAAGGTGTAATTCATTCTTCAACATATATGGGAAATCAAGCTACACAAATAGCTAGGAATTATCATTAGAAGTACACTTCAATCCAAGCAAATAATGCAACACTATAATTTCTAACCTCATTGAAAAATTAAATTTAACGAACACAGAAATTTATACTGCATTTCTACGTTAGTACAATCATTCAAACACATGTACCATTCTTTCACCAAGTTATACAAAACATGTCAAATGGAAGAGGAACTCAAAAAAGTGGTACATTACCTTTGTAGATCCTCTTGGCGAAAGAAATGAAGAGTTTCGAGTATTTGGACCTAATATTTGCGCCATTTGCAGCAGTAAAAGAGGTAACCATTCATGGTGAACTTCTGCACATGTATACAGCGAAAATTCCCATGAAATTTCAATTTTAAAGAAACCTGACGTTCGTATTTACTTATACCTTTTAAGTGTGGTAAGAGTGTTTTCAACCATTTCAGTATTCCGACGCTGTATGGAAATGCACAGATACACTCTACCAGTGTGTTAGGAGGGGCTGCAGCGAGTAAGCCTTCGGTATTTGTTATACAACGTGGTATTTTTTTCGCTTCTTCCAGCAGTTTCTGTGCCGCAAACAAAAGCATAGCTAATTTGCTACTAGGATTGGCAGCCAATGTGTCCATAAAAAACTCAAAATCCGTTAGAAGAATTTGATAACTTAAAAAACCGCATTCCAACTGATTCGATACTCTCAAGTATTACCTATTTTTGGGTTAAAAAATCTCCCTTTAAAACACACACTCACGTACTACGCAATTTCTGTGGATAGAGAATCCAGCTCTATCGAGTTAACAAAATTTTCGATTCACATTCAAAATTAAAAACACTTTTCCATCCGTTTGCTCTTATTTTCACATCGAATGTATACGTCAAAAAATAGAACAAAAAATGAGCAGCAAATTTGTTGCATAGGTTTACAAAATACATATAAAGTGCATATGCATGGATGCGAATTTCATAGCACGATCTTGTACCACATAGTTGGAATAGAACAAATAAAAATCAAGCCGAAACACGTAATGATGAGACAGAAAATGATTGACTTGAATGCATTTGTAGTTTCTCTACATACATATAAAAATGGATGAATTTCTATTTGTCCGTCTACATGATCCAAAAATGTGAAAGTGGATGACGCTGTGGCGTTTATTACTGGAAAACTGCTTATGGCGACGTCTTCTTTGTATACGGCATTAAGCCACACATCTATAGAAAATTAGACGCATTGCAAACAAAATGAGTATAAAACAAAATGTTTACAAATCGTCAGCACTACAGTAAGCAGAAATTCTTTCAAAATAAAATATTAAACTTTTACAATACCAAGGAAAAAACCATATTTTAAGAGAATAGTCTCGCAATTCCTTGTTTACCCGTTGTCGGAAAAGCTTCAGTAAAAATGTGATGAAGTAACAGCCAATGTGATCCACGAAACCGTGGCTGAGAATCCGTTGAAAATGAAGATACATCCTCAAAACCATGTTTTTCTTTCTCAACCTTACTGATGGCATAGGCAGAAACCTCCCCTTCAAGATGTTTTCTATCCTCACTGTGTTCATGATAGGGAATGCCACGATGTTGCAAAGCAGATTCAAGTAAAAATACAATTCCAGGAATAAAATGCAGTTTAATCATCAAATGAAACACATGCAAAAAAGCGGCGTTTGACAAAGTGGACATAGAGAAGGAAATTTTAGTATTAGTAAAAGAGCAAAACGATAGCAGTACTCTTCCAATAGCACAATAAGAAAATGTATCCAATAGCTCCTTCTCTTCATGCAGAAACAGCTCTAGTAGTTGAAGTCGCTCATCGATAGATAAAAGGGGCAAAGTATCGAATCGAATTGCCAATGAGTCATCGAGGTCATTGCACTGCCATCCACAGGTTGCTAAGCTGATCCTAATCTACAAGAAGTAAGAAGAAGGCTTGGCATGGCAGTATTTATCCATATGCTATGTTCAATGCATTTAAATGGGTTTGCTATGACAAAGAGTTGCAAAGTATGTACACAAACATTCAATCCTCTCACATGCTTTCGTTTTTCAAATAGAAAGAAACCTCTCGATAGCCACTTGATTGAGTTTGCTAGAAGCAAAAAATGTTGTTTGTCGACAAATACTAAGGTATATGATTAGTTCAAACATACTTGTAAAAGGTTTATCACGGCAATGTATTCACTCGATTGCATAAGAAACGTCACCAAAATTCGATAAAATGCCCAACGTTTCTCATATTGATCGCTTAAACTCGTTGAACCAGTTGGATAGCCTTTCTTCTCACTACGCTTCAAAAACATAGCTTCCATTTGGCATGCTGCAAGAAGAAACCGAGAAATTTCAAGAAGCGATGATTGCGCTACTCCTTGAATAACTCTGTTGCGACATATTTCCAGAAAATGCTCCTGTCAATGTTACAGAGGAATGACAACCAAATTTTTACAATATTGCCAATTTCAGAATGCATGGAAAACAAAGCAATATCCCACTATTCATCCCACGCTTCGACGCAGCTAAAATTTTGAAAATAGAGCCATCACAATATATCATCTCATGTATAGAGCAACTAATCAAAAATGCAGATTATCACAACTTTAAGAATATCATAGAAAAACAGACAGAACCTCATAAATCTTCAACGCACTGAAATATTCTAGCGCCCTTGCGATCTGCAGTATTTCCATTCTAGGAATGCGAGCTTGTAATTCTCCCATAATGGCAACCAGGAGAGCATCCTCTTGAATTTTTATGTCAACAAATGCATGTAGTATTTTAAGTAATTCCTGGAGTATAGAAACATATTTACAAATTTTTATGCGGCATTTTAAAAATTTAGAGTAAAATTGAACTACTTGTGGGGCGAGAAATAATTGCACACGCAGACAACAGAAGTATTACGAAAAATATTAACATTCAACTCTATTACGAATACTATATCAACTTATTCGTTCAAAATATTTCCAACATGTAAGTATCATAAATTAATAAGTTTAAAATAAGTAAACTTAATAGCATCAAAAATTATCAAAGCAAATGAAATTTTTTTCTGTATATCAAATATTCGAATGTTGTCAAAAGAAGACATGCTTCCAGACAATTAAAAGTCAAGGGAGGATTTACAAAATTTTAGAGCTGGTGATGAAGAAAACAGATGTGTCACTACCAGAATAACCTGTGTTTCTCGAAAATAGCTAGACACGCATGCAAAAGGTATGTACCTCTGTCGAAAATTTCGCTACGTTAGGCAATATTTTCTGATATATGGAAAGAATTAAGTGTACACAAGGTATCTGAAGAGATGCAACGCCCGCCACAACCATGCAGATTCCCTTTGGTTCCAAATTATTAACATTTTGTGAAAGTTTTTCAATCAGCGCTTCAAAAAGGTTCATTTCTTCCACATCAAAGAAAGCGTATGCTCGCACGATAAGTGCCAACTCAGCCGGTCGCAACTCGTCAATTCTGTCTACAATAGAAATTGCCAAGCGTCTAAAGATATTAAATGTTTCAGTGGCATCTACGCCTCCAATGCAATAAGAGTTAAGGATAGCTACCAATTCTCGACCTCTAAATACGTGTGCAAAATCACAAATAGCTGTTGAACAGCGTTCCCAAAAGTAGCTGCTTTTCAATTTCAATTGTCCACCAGTAATGACCGTCTGAACTAGCTCAGCGGCAGATTGATAGTGTATGGGTGTACGGATAAAATTTTTTGGAACCTTGGCAATTGGAATGAACTTCTCAAATTTGTCATATTCTGAAAGCCGCCTTCTGCGTTTTGCGAATCGTTTCGTTACTACTAACGGGCCATCACTTATGCCTTGTGGAGATTTAAGATTTTCTATGGATTTTGCTGGACAATGCAGCCCTGAAACAGCAGGAAGAGTAACAATTGTATTATAGCAAATATGAGTGTACTTCCGAATATCATTTAAGTGTAGAGGAGCAAGCAGGTTCCGTAGAAACATTGCTCCTAAGTGTCAGTATTTTTGGGAGGTATTTCCCACACAGAAGACGAGAAATAAATACTCTAACTGGGAGACATCCTAACCATAGGGCATCATTCATGCCCTAACTATAACTTTCCAAACAAACATCACATTGCGAGTTAGATCACATTTAACCAATGCGTTTCATTTCAAAAACAATTCTGAGGACACAACTTTCTGACTGCCTTTTTTGGGGGCAAAAACAATAATTCCATTCCAGCACAAATGAAAGAAATTAGTTACTTTCGGAAGATAAGTTGAAAGGTGTTAACCGCATCTGCTATAATGAAACTTCCAAAAGCTACGAGATGCTGCAAAAGGCAATGTTAGAAAAGCACGTCTATGACATCTACAGCATCTTTTGAATTGAAACCAATGTTATTATGAGTCATGAATTTGAAAGTCATTCAAAGTAGGGGAATATGCAGCTTCTCACGTAAAAGAAAAGTTGCATAATCTTTTGTAACGGTGGGTGTACAATTTATGAAGTACAACTATGTTTTGTTCAGCAAGGGATGGAGCGGTCAAATAAACTAGGTTTTACTTTGGTGCTTGCTATGGCGGTTATCAGATTAAATAGAGAAAGGCATGCTTATGTTGGAGTCAATCATTCTTGAATCAGCTTACATTAATGCTAACCATTGCATTTATACTACCAGAGTTAATTTAACACCAAAAAATCTGTCTAATGCTGCGTTGAAAGTTTATGAAAAAATTGGCTAAGATGTATTTATTAATTTAACGAGTATCTATCCGGGATTGGGGCACCCTTAAGCTGCAATTTTAGCAGGTAAAGTGAACAACAGTTTTAGTGCTGTAGTTTTTTGTTCTAATTCTCCTTTTGTAGGCTAATATTTAAGTAAACGAACGAATATGTGAAATGTATTTATACTTATTAAATATCCACGCCCTCCAGCAATTATTAGCGTGTTAATAAATTTTAAAGATATTCACCACGAGGAGAAAAAACTAGATTCAACATGTATCGATTGGTAACTTCGAAGTAACGTAAAAATTTTTCAGGTTGAATATCTGATGCCTTTCGCTGTAATGTTATAAAAACTTGCTAGTGATGCTTTTGGAGTAGCTAAAAAGTATGAAGTAATTAGTTTAAGGAAAAAAAAATAAGATCGCAATTTCTAAAGTTCTTATATCCTTTGGTAAATATCTTGGCAGTTATAATAATCCTTCGAATAACGTTACACTTTTCTCTAGGAAGGAAGAGCGGGTTGTAATGGGTATGATCAATTTTTTAACACATACTGCACGCGTTGGGCAAAAACAGGAAAAGAACATGTAACTGAATATGCAGCATAGCGTTCACACAACTGAGCGACACTCCCATATGCATTAAGAAACAGAAGCGCAAGTGACTTATTACTATTATTGCTCATTAAGTGCCCCCCACTTTCATCAATTAAATTATATTTAGTTTGCTTGGAAAAACAGAGTTAACTGAAGTAAATTACTTGTAAAAGGCTGAAAAAATAAGCCAATGGAAAAAACTAGGCAAAAAGTTGAATCTCAAAATCCTACACAATAAAAACAAATTTAGTTCTCCGTTTCATCTCTGCAAAATATACCACGAAGATAGCTTGTTCTATGCATTAAAAATCTAGTTTCATTGGATAACATGATTTCTACAATAAAATACACGTCCTCCAAATTGTTGGGATATAGAATGCCTAGGTGACTTTCGTCAAAGCTTGATCATCGCACTGCGGTGTGTTACCAACCTGTATACGTCCTAGCTTTTTGCATTTTAGGTAATCTATAAATACTGTCTATTCTTAGCACAGCTTCAAAGATGGAGAAGTAATTGTTTTGTGTTATTGATAAATGCGCAAAAAATGATTTCTCTTTAATTTCCCACTTTTCTCATTTCCAACAATTATTTGAAGTAACCAAAAATAGCACCCATTTTTGTAGTGTTGCTGAGTTCAAGTTACGAATGCGCAAACAGCAAAGTGCTGCTCGTCACTTATCACCATCACCCACCCAAAATCAGCACCCAAAACCTGTAAAAAATTTTGACATGGGCATGCCGTTAATTTTTGCATCCAATATCGAATCAACATGAAGTTAGGATATATATACAGAATTGCTGTTTTGATTAACTTTGTTTACAGCAGCTATGCACTCCTCCATCAACCTCAGCAGTTACTGCAATGCAAACTTTTAAGAACATCTATAACAAAATCAAAAATGCATATTTAACATTCTGAGAAATCCAAATGCCGGAATAGTTACAAATTTTGTAACACTTCTGATGCAATCAAAGCCAACAAAAGTAGAGAACCGAGCCTCCGCAATTACGGAAATAGTACAGGAAATTTGCTCAAATTGCAGAAATAAACTAACCAAACGTATCATCGACAATAAAATTCCAATTTCCCCATTTTCAAGAAAAAAATTGTGCGGCCCATAGTAAATCCGGTGTTAAAAAAAGAACAGCTTTAATAAAATTTTTACTTAACCATCTCGATAAAACTTATATTTGCAAGCATTCAAATATAGGACTCTATGTAGACAGATTACAATATCTAAAGTTATATCCTAAATAACATTTTCTACATAATTGACTTTTCAAACAAACAAATTCAATTCTTACAGATGCGTAATTTTAACACACGAATCAAAGCGCATGATCTACACCTCGACAACATTCATAGAATGTTTCTAAAGCCCATTGCGATTAAAAATTTCCGTTTTTCCGAACACTTCATTCGTTATAAATATATTTGCGAAGAATAAAATTACATCTATCACGGTAAAAATAAGCAAAAACCAACATGAATACAAGAAGAAAATAGCACTAACAAACAAGATTGTAGCGATCGCTGTACTAGTCCATTTGGCAATATACGTGACCTGATACTTCACCATTCTTAGCTATACCCAATGATGCGCATAAAGTAACAATTATATGCTACACTTAATTCATAAAAATTACTAGGAAGACTTTAAAAAGCTTCTTATCTTTTTATAGTCTGCAACAAAACTAGATAAACCAGCATATTACCAAAGCTTACCACAGAACAAATTCTCCCTACGGAATTTTCAAAATACCTCTAAGCTCTAAAGGCTAAACGTGGCACAATTAAAGATACTGCACTTTTAACCTTAAACTTTAAACCTTTCACTTAATCTATTTGATCCATAAAGTTTCCTCCTGTATCAAACGAGAAACCCTATACTTAAAATTTCTTGAAATGAGAAAGTAGTCTCAACTGGCTCTTTAACATCAAATCATGCTCCCTGATCATTTAACTCCGTTGATAAATCCAAATCAAGAGAATTATCATTTTTAACTTTTTCATCACGATTGACCGCTGATCTTAAATTGGGTGTATTATTATTCTCACTAGTTGGTAGATTTTCGGATTCTTCTTCCTTTTCTTGATCGCTTAAGGTAGGTTTTGGTGCGCTGCTTGAAGAGGGATCGGAATCATGATCTTCTTCTCCATTCAAACTAGGTAAGTGTTGTTTTTCAGACAGAAAGGGTCTCCGAGTATCCAACGTAAAGCAATCCAAAATAAAATCAGGAATATCATCAGCATTAAAAGCAGACTGTATTCGATAATCGTCACACCCTAGGAAACATGTTTTTGACTTCGTCACAATCCCCATTTTCTTGAAGTGATGTTTACCCTATTTAATATTCACAAACAAACTTGTAAAAATATGCAAAAATAAATGGAAATGAAGAACTTTTGCTAGCATTAAACTCTACAGCGTTCATTCAAAAGAAAATTTCAAGAAGAACCCCCTTTTTAACATTCCATCCATGATGTGGTAAACAAATTTTTCCACAAGGAGAGTGTAATATACAGAAAGAAGTAAACCATTCTGTTTCTAACCTAATCACGACTGAAAAAATTTATTTCGAAACTCTCTCATCATAATGCATTCCCTTTTATCACACACAAAAACTTATAAAACAGCCACGTACCGTATAATACAACAGAATATACTTAGGCCAGGATCTAGATTTGAGTGCATGATTGTAAATTTGGGCAGTCTGGCCATCAAAAATGATGAAGCCAACATTAAAATATTTCTCCAACGACTCTAAAGAACAAATCATATTTAAATCTTTAAATTTATTTTTTCCCAAACAAATCAGAAAATATTCAAGCAAAAAAAGAATTAATTGATATCGTAATACGAATACGCGGGATAAATGAATTTAAAGACATCCGCCAATTAACATTGCTTTTCCAACCAAAAATACAAGTGTAATACCTAATGGAAAAATGTTCCTAAAGCTACTTCAACTTATACTATTCAAAAAGATATTAGAGGAAGTATGTATACTATGCTTTCAAGAAGAACGATGTTTCAACACCAAACCCTACATTCAAAACAGAAATGCGGTCAATTTCCCTACCAACTAAAAGAAAAAATCCAAAAGAGGAAGAACAGCATTCCATGACTAAAAATGGGTGCATTATTAAATGATTAAAACTAAGATATATAGTTCCTCGTTAGTTTTTAACAAACAAAGGAATAAAGCACAATCATGAATGTGGTATTGCCTCTCCCATTTTCTCATACATCGCATCGTGTAAATAATGCTGCTCTTCAAGAGAAAAGCCTCTGAAAGTTATTACACTTCAATGATGAAAATCCTACTCCAATTTCTCCTTTACATGTAGAAATTCTTGTGTTACGCGTAGTCAAAAGAGAACGAGGCAGGAAGCATAAGTTTTCTCACCTATATCTGTGGCAGTTCCCCAATGCGTGTTTCCACATTCACTGAGAAGAGAGACTAAGAGTTGCGCTTTCGTAAGAGCGTCGGAAATATAGAGTACCTTCCCTATATATTAACGCAACAAAAAACATATCACGAAGAGTAAGGAGAGCAATTAAGCACACAAATGGTCACTCCACCAGCAAGAGTTCTCGAAATACAGCAGGAGTGAGCCAGAATTTAGAAATATAAAATACAAGCAATAAAATGATGGATGCTTAAAAGTGCACGCAATGCATGTAAACCACAAAGGCTTCAATCCATATTTCTAAATAAAACAGGGAAGAACGTACAAAATAAACATTTCCCCCAAATACTAGAAAATTCAAATATTTCAGCAACATCGCTTTATAAAAAATAAGATAAAGCGTTAGGAAACACGCGTCGCTGGACATGACGCATTCTTATAAGATACTTTCTCTGAAGTAAATTTTTGCTGCGTAAAGAATGCTACAACAAACCAGTAAGATCACGGCGATAGTCTAAACCGATGAAATTCAATGGTGACCAGTCATCGGGCCAATCGTTAGCTTCTTGCATGCTCAAAAAAACACTCATAGTTTCATAAAATTGATCAATATTCCAATTTTCAGCCTTTAAGGTGTCATCTAATCATAATCAAACAGAATCAGGCATAGAAATTCTCAAACATTGAAAAGTAACAGGAAACATGCAACAATACGTTCATAGAAATACAAATAAACCACTTTAAACATTTCTAAATCAGGCATGAACTAATGAGAATTCAATAAGACAATACATTCTTGAGATTGGAAGCCAGCCAGAGTTGCTGCCGATATTTTCCGCAATTCTGTGACTGTATAAAACGTTTCATCAGGCTTTTTTATACCAGCCGCTCTTAGTCCATGTACAATGGCTGAGAATAGACAATCTCCGTTTCCGATGACATCCTGAACAACAGAAAAGCATGCATGTTCATACATATTTTTTTAACCTAGCTTTTATAGCAACTACTTTGGCTGTTTAAGAACGCCTTCATGAATTTTTGAGTGATACATTATAGAAATAGAAGCATTTTCAACCCTTATTCTCTCGTACGTTCCTCCCATACTATAATTCCAACTCTAAAATACTAGCACAACAGAAAAAGTGTTTTAGTTTAACGTTGAAAATAAAAAGTAGCATAACATTAATTCGATATTCCCAATTCCCTTTCTCTTCCATAGAAAAGCTTTACCATAATGCACAATCGCTGGTCGTTTAAACGCGCTCGATTATACCATGCTTCATGCATTTCTTCCCAACCATACAGCAAGGCAGCACAACGGGGTATCGCATAATCTTCAATATATGGATTTTTTCGATCTGGGATATGAGAGTATATATTATTATATCTCAGACGTTGTTCATGGGCAGAAGCGTAATCCCTCAAGATTTTGATGATAGACCTTCCAACCCCGAGGCCAAGGTCCTTAATAGATTTTGTAAATGGTTCCCCAAAACATTTCTCCCACTTGCTAAGTTTAGCTTGAGAGGCACCATCAGAATCGATTAACAGCGATAAGGGAGTCGGTGTTTCACTACTATAACTAGCGATTTCAGGGTTTCTCCATGAAACTCTTTTGTTTCTTTTTGAAGTCTCTTTAATCAATGTTTCACCATCTGAAGACGCTGCTGCTGCCTCCTCTGTATCTGGCTTTCCTATGTCATTCGATTCTTCATGTGTACTCGTACTTGTTTTGTTACTCTCAAATCTGTTTTCGTAATTGTCATCATTCCTTTCCACATTTTGGGGGAAAAGGTGATTCTCTATAACTGAAATATCATCTAAAATTGATGCGATTATATCATCATCAGCACGATGAATCTGAGCTGTAATCGTTTGAGTTGACGAAGGAGCCTCGTCCTCATCACTGCTAGAGTCTGGCACAAAGGTATTCAATGGAATAGATACTTCCGATGACTGCGATCTACTGGGGCCGCTTCGTGTTCTCTCCTCTGCTGTTTCAAAAAAACGGGGAGAAAAACTTAGTGATGGAGCAACAGGAGAAAGTCGACGGAGCCGATTGGCAGACGAAGCTTTGTCAATCAAAGAATTTTCAGTTGTTTGTGCTGAGGACAAGGCAGTTATCCCAACTTTCGTTCCATCAACATACTGAGCCTCCCATGCAGCAGCCAAAAGTAAAAAGAAGGTCACGTAAAGCAAAAGAAATTGAGAAAATCGGTAAAAATTAGCATTGAAATGAAACGTCAAAGTGCGGCATTTCTGCTGCAGCATAATGTGGTCCATATTGTATAGAGTCTTTGTTATATAGAATCAAAAGTACAAGAAAAAGCAAACCATTTAGTGTATGAACAAAAACTTCTCCCCTATACAAAAAGTTCACCCTTGTATGTAATTGCAAAGAAAAAGTTGAGCAAGGCTTCTGATAAAGCAAACAAAAGATTGAAACAAAAAGAAAAGATAGAAAGACAAGTTAGATTATTGAAGATGGGCTAGAGTAATTTTTGGACAAAAGAATATTTTTGCATTCGGAGCCTAGTACCACCATTTGTGTTGCTTGCTAAATCTCAATTTGAAGATTGTAGGAGGTTGTACAAAGGGAAGCTGACTGTAGATAGGGTCACATGCAGTGCGAGGACAAGAATGCCCGTTAGCCTCAGTATAAAATCCCTATGCGAAATTTTGTCAAGTTGTAGATAACCCAAACCTAGAGGTAACTTGATTACGTAACGTGAAAAGAACATAAAACTCGAATTAACTGAGAAAAAATAAGTATAAGAACTTCAACTTTAATTCGACTGTATTTCTATTCATGACACTAGAATTTCAGCCAATAATTTTCAACTGATGAATCCTCCAATTCTTAATTCCATATATTTACTGTATTCGGATGCATTTGTACACCGAAAAATGGGAATAATAAACCTACACAGCCAGTGAAAGCACGTACTTACGTTCTCTGCATTAATAGCATTCTCCACATAGTAAAACGATTAGACCTTTAAATAGTTCAGCTAGGAATGCTAAAGGGATAAATAATTGTCATATTTTTGTCTTCTAAACCACAAAGGTCAGTTTATGGCAAGCTTATGGCACAATCCCTTAGAGCAAGGTGGTATGATTCAAGGTAGTGAAGGCGCTCTGAGTATATTGTCGGTAAATTAGACAGTAGATTAACAGTTGCCGCAACAAAAACACATAACCATTTAATTCTACTCAACAAAAGTGAATATGTTTTCCAACTTTCTGTTTGCTGTGCTCGATATGCCCTAGAGTTTCGTACTTCAAAATGGCACTACATGATTGTTTTTTCCCTCCTCACTCCTCAAATCTGAACACTGTTTTCTTGTCGCTTGCGAATAAACTTAGTTGTTACTAAATTATTAAGTATTGCATGCGTTTCAAACACGACAATTTATAATACTCTGACGTAATTCTCCTTTCATATCTATACGTTTTACTCATTTCAAAGGAATTTGATGATGAGAAACTTCCGCTTCATAAGAAGCGAGTACTCCTTTTATTTTGCGGTATGTGTAGCAATTTGTTATGCACAAGCAAGCGTAACCATTTCACCAAGAGAATCATCATCCCCATTTTTACCAAAGATTGCTCATCTCCTCGAATGGGGTAATCACAGAAGTTCTACTGCGAGACGGGAGTATCTGCTGAAGCATCGAGTCAGTGAGTATTTTATCAAATCCATGCGGCTTCCGTTTGTAGAATTACCTGAATAAATTTTCTAAGAAATTAATCTGATTCAATGGTGTCATGCTTTTCCAAAGGTGTGTTGAAACCTTCGTTTAGTCAATGTGTTATATCAGTAGATGTTTAACCGACCAACACTTTTTGCCGGTTATCATGTTGGCTTTCATTAGTTTTCTCTTGAAAAATGATGGAAGCGATTGCTGCTGCAGTTTAGTATCGTTTTTTTTGTTATGCTTGCTTTTTGATAGTATGCTTGTTTTTGTTGTAATGTATTACTCTAGTATCCTCCACTATTCCCGTTTTCTATTCATTTGCTCAATGAGAAATGACATAGGAGAATGTTTTCAGACTATATCTTTGAAGATTGCGTAGTGTCATTGCGCACAACAATTTGGAAGTGACACTTCTGAAGGAAAAATGTTATTATGATGGTTCAATGTCATTATTTATGTTCTTAGGTAGTAGGAGTTGTTGATATTGTTGATCCTTCTAATGGATGTGAATGGCATATAAAGCGAAGACTAAAATTTCAACGGGGGTATCGATCAGATTTTTGTTGCCGCATTTTAACTCCCAATATACTAGTCTGTTCAGCATAGCGTGATTTTTTGTATTCTATCTTACCGTGACTTGTTTTCTTTTTGCTGTAATCGTTCGCATTACCATTCATATCTTTTTTTGCAAAGAATTGATAGTTTGCAGAACTAAAAATTTATGCTGATATTTTTAGCGGGGTGAGCTATTTATTGCTTATATATCTTATCGCTTTATTTGATTTAATGATACTAATCTTTATAATTGTACTGCTGTTTTATGTAAATTATTTCCAAGTTTTCGTTTGTCAAAAGGAGTTTTTGTTTGATATGCGAATGCGTTTTACTTTCAGAATCTCTTACGAACGTTGACAGGGAATCGTTTCATTACTCTAAAAGAATTTTTGGATGTAAACGGGACTTGTTTTTATGAAGTATCTAAAATTACTCCATTTCGACGATTTTTCCTCAACATGAATTGAGAATATATTGGGTTTCGTTTTTTATAAAAAATACTTTTATTTTGCGAAATAAGTACTTTATGCAAAGTATTTTTTTTATATGCCCAATTACTCTATGGTTTACCATATCAGCACTTGCGCAAGCTACAGAAATTTTTATTACGATGTAAAATTGCAAACGATGTTTGTACTCTTAACTAATGAATTGTGATGATTGCTTTACTTTTGTCTTATTTTGAAAGTACTTATTAAATAACCTTTCAATAACACCTTTTTTCAACGAATTCTTGAGGTATAATTGATGTTAATAATATTTTTTTTAAAAACAAAATCATAACATCTACAGATGTTTGCAGCATTAATCTATGCCAGAATGCACTTAAAACACATGAAAGTTGAGATAGATATTCCTCATTTGTTAAAGGAATTTAACAAGAGAATGAATATGTTTAAAAGAGTAGGACTGCACAAATGATCTGAGAAACTCTTGTTTGCAACACAGCAGGGTTGTGATTTAAAATGAGTATATTGCAGCTGTTCTCAGTATGTAATGAATGCTGCAAATAGATTGACTATATTTTAGTCAACAAAACGAGATAGTTAAGCTGAATATATGATTCAAATTGCTTTCAAAAATGTATAACCCTCAAAATATCCCTAACAGCAATAATTTTAACAAATGCCTTACATAAAATCCTAAATTTATGAGAAAGAACAGGCTTCTCTCCTTTTTTCTAGTGGTAAAATTGTTTCTGCTATACATTGAAAATGAATGAAATGTTTTTCTACAGATTTGATACTTAAGCTTCTGTTTGTCTCATTCACGTACTTTCTTGGAAGAGCACGTCATTGCTTGATTCTGTGGAACTACTGCTGTGTTAATGCAGCTGGGGGTCACCCTTTTAATGATAATACCAGCAAAAACTATTCATTTCGCTCATAAATAAAAGAATTGGATTATCACAACTAGTTCCTTGCAGAATTCCTATCAAATATTCTTGAATCTAGCAACAGTATCCTCTGACTGCAATAAATTTATAAATAGGGTAAGGTTTCAATCCTAAAGTTTTTGTTTTAGGGCCTCGCATAAATAGCTTTATAGGGATTGTTCATAAAAAACTAAATAGCATGTAACGAATAATTGCATAAATTATCGATTTGAATGTAACAACTAGAGATAACACTGAGACCACATTCAATGATTGCTTTACTTCCGTGCTTCCTCGTGGGAGATTGTTTGTAAGTGCAAATATCTACTTGGAATAGCTCGGACACTAATAAGAATACCGGAAATACTCAGTAGCATATGGAGCTTTAACGTATTGAGTGTTTTTTATGATGACGTAAATAAGGAATCATTGCAATTTTCTTAATTTACTGCCGAAAAAAATACTAAATCTCTCGTGTCCAGTTGAGTTCTTCCCTTACAATATTCATTTGAACTTCATTCTGCTTGACAACGGTTTAAGCATTGAACAAGTTTTGCTTCGACAACAAAAAGTTAAAGATGCTGTAAGTTTAATGCGAGAATACAAGAAGATTGCATCATAAACGCTAGCTGCAATATCTGAAAAAACAATTCCGAAAGCTAAATAGAAAGCACTAGAATTCTATTGTGTTAGTTGCCACACTTATGAAATCTGGAAAAATGTTAACACAATGATTTTAGTTTATGATAGATTAAAAAAGCAAGCAAAAAAATAACTAGCCACTGAAAATTTTTTGTCGGTACTTTATGGATATACAAGCGCTCGTCGATCCCATTAGTCGATATTTCTAAGTGTTTCACCTTGAAAAATGATCCCGTGCGTTTTAGCAATAAACCGTAATCCCCACTCAGAAAAGAATTTGAAATCGAAGCTTTCTGTTTTTTTCAGAAACTAGAGTTGAAAACATGAAATCTTCAAATTTTGCTGCTTTCAATGAATTGTACCGCCAATATTTTCAGACTGGAATGAAGTTCATATCCACAATGTCTCCTGCTGAACGATTTTAATTCAATCAGTAACCACACTGGAAAAACTTTGGCTAAATCTATTTACTAAATTGCATCCTTAAGGATGATCCTCCATTTTACTCATTTTCTACGTGCTTCAGCTAGTTTTTGCATCTCAAATCCCTTGTCACCTTGTCTTCGCTGATAAAATATTGTTGTGCTTATCTCTTAAGATATTTTCGTTTCTACAACACGACAGGATGCTTTTGAGATGCGCGTTCTGGCTGAGTGCCATTTTTTGCTTTCTCTTAATCGGGGCACCATTGATGGGTTGCATTCGATGTAGTTCTTGGGGAAACTGGAGTGTGGAATGGTGCTCAAGGAATTTAAAATGGGGAATGCGAAACATTTGCGGACAACGAGCGCTTGATTCGTTGCTCCAGCTGTTGCAATACGTCTTCTATACCAATAATTCTATTGGGCAGGTATTACACTGGCAGTTTAGATATTGCTTGATTTTAAGATATGTTCCCCTGTTCCTGAACTCATATACATGTTGGCTCAAAATCTTTGTTTTATGAATGACTAACTGTGCTTTGTGCTATACTTCATTTTCACTTAAAGAGCACTGGTTGCAATTTTTGATTCCAAAAGTAGAGACTGCATTGATGCTACACCTGTTTTATTTTACCGTGTCATGTGATACACTTCCTAACTGTTGCTAGAATAATGCAGCAAATTGCGACAATTAAATTTTGTAGCTTCATTTAAAGTTGTTTCTTAGGTTATGTACCTCGTTATTGATTTGGGTGCTTCTTGCTTTGTCGAAATCTTGGGTAAGGGCATTCGCTCAACGCTTGTCTCTATAGTAATTGGAGTATGTTAGGCAATATTACATTATGTAGTAAACAACTTTATATCTATCTTTTAATTTGTTTGGTCTTTTCACCTTTGTTATACAGAAGTATATCTGTGTTTGCTATGTTTTTTGGTATAATTACTTCTTGGTTTTACGTTGGTTTCCTCTGATTGCTGAATAAAACATGTGATTAATTTATTGGTTCAAATCATCGATTCATTTGCCAGTAGTTAATTGCTAGAATGATTATACGAAGTAATTGCTGAGCATGAATCATCCATTCTAACTTTATGAAAATGATATGCAGCGCATAATTGGCTTCCATACACCTTCTTTGGGGTAGCTCATAGGTATGTTATGGAATGCATTTGTTAATGGAATGCAAATGATGAAAAGGTCATCTTCTCTTAGCGTATATATTTTATGGCAATGAAAGACAAGATTTTCTTCTTGAATTCGTTGTTCGGTGAATGAAAATGATCCTAAATAGTCAGTACTTGCTCTTTCTAGAGTTCTTTGTTTTTAATGTAGAAATCACTTGATTTGTGTAATTTTTCAGATTGGGATGGATCCTTACTCTATCAATTGGGCTCATGTTATTTGTATTGTGTGCTTCAAGCAATCCTGGTGAGATAGTTCTATTGCTTCCTGTATCCTCTGTAAATATGCCCTTTTATAGAGTTGATATCGTAATTTAACTATTTTTCTGAGCTAAGCGGGGGAATATTTTTTTCGTAGCATTACAGGCGCTGATGTTATTTGATTCTATTTCGGTATCTTTTCTTCATCAGCATGCACTTTCCGCTGCATTCTTTCAGTTCAATAGTTATTTTATCCGTTTGTCATAATGTACAATGCTTGATTTTTCCGAAATTATTTCCATTTGATAACAAGCGAATATCTTTTTTAGATAAAATCAAAACTGGAAAAAGCTCATATAGAGTGCTATGAGAGAATAACCAGATTAATCAATAGGTAGACCCTTTTTAAAGAAAACAAATTTGTGTGTCTTGTGAACCCTGTTTTGTAATCTAGGTTATATACAGGAAAAATGTGCCGCAAAATTTAATAAGGTGTATGAAATCGATAAGGAATTGTATTCTTCTAATAAAGAATGCTTTACATGTCATTTCATAAAGTAAGAATTTGTTATTGCTCAAACATTTTTTTATAATTATGCTGTCCCTTGAAGATTCAATAGTAAAGGCTGGGGAAGTATGTATTTGCCACGCACTTGTCCAACTCTAGTAAAATTTTTGAAAAAGCTACAATTTGATGGTCACTGCTTTTTGTGATTCTTTTCTGTTCCAATTTGTAAGGTTGACACAGGTTTTCTTATATATGTATTTATGTGGGCATATGGCCTGCTAACTTTGAAACACTGCAATATCTCAGTTTTCTTACTAAGATTCTAATTTCTGCAATGGAAAACATGAATCTTGTGAATTTTTTCACTGTGTCTTTGCGCGTTTGAAAAAATTAGCTACTTGGTTTCTTTTTTTCAGACCTGCAAGGAGCAAACATTGCTCCCTTTGCAAGCGGTGCATTGCTCGCTTTGATCATCATTGTTGCTGGATTGGAAATTGCATAGGTGCTGGTAACCATCGTTACTTTTTGCTGTTCATTGCATGGCATGCCCTTCAAAGTATCTATGGCCTATTCCTATGTAAGTCTCATTACTTTCTTTTTAACAGAAATTTTTGAGGAATCGAAGCTTAATTATTTTGTAGTTTTCACGCTAGGCGTGAATATTCAGTTTTTACTCCGAGAATACCTCTCGTTGTATTCTGAGCTTGTTAAGCGTGAAAGTTTACATGGGTGGAAGATTTAGATAAAAATGCGGTAAACAACCAGGCAGTCACTTTATTTTTATGAAATCGAAGAAGTATTGGGTATTTTTCATCTTTTTTAACTACTCGCATTAGGATATATATATATATATATATATATACATGAAGATATATTTGTGCAGTAAGCACTAATTTCTATATTGAGGAGTTGTTTGTGCCCATTCTGTTTTAGAGGGATGCATATTCTGATGTTCATTGAATAAATTATTTGATACATTTTTTCATTCTTGTTTGGATTGTAGGTGTTATAGTTTTGATGAATATTATACATACAAAACACTTAAGAAGTGGTACGTTTCAATATTATGAATAACTTCTCTTCACCCTAGTGTTTGCACTTGTGCTGATGGTGGAAGCAAGAGGGTTTCATGGGCTTTTGTATTACTTTAGAATTCTTTGGTTGGATTTCATTTTGAGGGAGTGTCGTATATACGTAGGGAGGAGATTCGAATGAAAATCACACTACTTTTGTTCTACTTAAAATGTTTATTATGTTTAAGAGGATAAGGGTGAATTCATAGACTATATTTTATTGAACTCAAATTTTTCATGAGATTTATACGATATATCAATTGCATTTTAAAGAGTGCTCCGTCAAACTATTTCACTTACAATAAAAATTTTGGCTTTGATTTTATCGATGACCCTATCAGCGGTATAAACTGCATTGAAATTACGTGGGGATTTTGACGTGTTTCGAATTGCAGCTATATTCATTGAAGAGACCACAGGGAAGCGTTTCCAAGCTACTTTTTTTATCATTGTACAGGTGAAAACTGTAGATTATTTACATGAATGTGCATGCTTATAAAAATAACATAAGGAACAAGGCTCAAGTTAAGTAACAAAGTTTTTCGATATAAAGAATACATTTATTTATTCTTGATGCCTTTTGTACCTTTCTAAATTTTGTGCAATGACGGATTGAACTCTATCTGGTGCTATAAATGCTTATTTTGTGCCAATCCTTTTCTTCTTATTTGTTTTTCGTCTTTCTGAAAATATCCTTTTTCCTTATCCAGTATTTGGTAGTCCACCATGGGCCGGTGATGATATGCACCGTGATGGGCATTTTTTTTGCTACCTTTCTCTTGGGTTTTACCAGTTTTCATATATATGCGGCACTTATAAAGAATTTCAGTACGAATGAATGTTTCAAACTACGACAAGCCTGGTTCGTTCTTTGATTAATTTGTTATTTGCCCCAAATGCTACCAAAGAAAATGGATGAATTTTTGCATACTTGTTAAATTATTTTCAAAAGATTTTGTTTGAGGGGAAAACTCAACTTATTGCTTTCGACGTATAGATTGTATTTTATTGATTTGGTTTAAGTGATTACAAAACGTATCTACCTTGTTGCTTTGAAATTTAATGTAATTATCCCTTCAGGAAGAAAAATAAAAGAAGGCTTAGCCATTTCTATAATAGAGGTGATATAAAATGTAACAGTAACCTGCATGTAAAATGGAATGGATTTATGAGTAGTCTTGACAAATTGCACGTGTTTCGTTTTGCTCTTTGTAGGCTTGGTGAAAAACTGCTTTGAAATATTTTTTTGGGAAAGCTGGTGTAAAGAAAGATATCGAAAAAAGAAAGCAGAAAAGCTTTTGATAACCAAATAACGCTTTCTTATTTGTAATCAATAAATTCCTAGGCTTCTATGCAAAGAAAATTGCAATTTTCTTAAGAAAAGATGAAAATAGATAATTTTATTTGAAAAGATGCAACAATATAATTCTACTGTTTTTATCTCTGTATTTCTACTTTTTATTTACTTTGTGGGCATAAATCAAAGTAGTAAGTCTTCATCTTCTATTCAGTTATTGTATACATTTGATTGTCAATCCTTTTTATAATGAAAGAACAGGTTAAAAGATGAAACAAAAATGTTGGCGAAGGCGATTTAACGTCAGTTTTTATAAAAACACAATTGGGAGATAATTTGAAATATTGCGTCGAACTACTACACCCTACTTCGCATTTGTTTATAGTGTTGTCTGTGTTGATATGGAGTTAATGCAAGCATCTCTCGTTGATGACCTACACACTAATTGTGCTGTTGTCGTGATTTAGTATGATGAAACGCAAATATAGCGTGCAATATCTTGCTTTTGTTCGATAATAATATTTTTAGTCCTTGCGATAAAAATAGGCCTTACAAGAATCTGGGATATGACACATATTCGAAATATAAATCTCGGTTTAAATTTTTTACGCTCGCAAAATGTTTTATCGTCTACAGTACAGTGTAAAAACTTATAAATAAGTTGCATCACTTACGAATTGAAAATTCACATGTTATAACTTTGTTTCTTTGTTCTTCTCACTTATCATAAACAGAAAGGGTAATTTTAAATATTGTGAAAATTAAAATTTGAAATAATCTTCCCGATGACAAAGAACATTGGAATTTTTTGTTCCACATCAGAATTTGCATTTGGTACTCCAGATCAATCGATGTGATATTATCGTGAGTATGCGTTGTCGGGCTAGATACATTCAGCGTAATTACGAAAAAGAAATTTTTTAACTTTTTATGGATGCAATTCTGTTTTGAATACTCTGTAAAAACACATTTATCAATTCTTAAAAATACCGCGAAAAGCTACAAGTCACGATGCCTTCAGCAAATCTTTTTCTTTCACATTTGGTCATTAACTCATTTTTATACATGCTAATGTTACAGAACATCTGTTTCGAGAAACGGAGTATAAAATGTTTTTTAAAAGTATGTTCGTTGATGTTTTGCATGCATTTAGTGCTTACAATTAGTCAAAAGTAAGTGAAAATATGACAATGATTTGTTACCAAAGCGGAAGTAACATAAAGGTTAATGCAATCCGAAACAGTTGTTTTTGCTTTATGAATTTAATTGCCTATTTACTGGTTCAAATTTCTACGTTGAAGAGTGGATTCTAAAGCTTGGCAATTAATATGTGCAATATGCCATGTCTATTCAGTCATTTCAATGGTTTTGGGAAGTACTTAATGACTGAGTGAATATCACTACTTGTTTATACATTAGGCAATAAGCGAATATAGATAGTAGAAAAGCAATAATTCAAAACAAAATAAACATGTGAAATTCAATGATTTATAGTAACAAAATGAAGCGTGTTCATATTTATTGGTTGTGAAGAGAAACTTGTAAGGGTCTGCGAGATATTTCCTGACCGATCTTCCATTTCCGTTTCCCATCGAGTAGTTCATGCGTCACAACGAGCAATCAAATCACTTACATTTAAGGGAACAACAAGTGTAAAAGAAATTTCTTCGACTGCATAATGACATTGCAGCTATTACTTTCTCATATGTAATGTATGCAATTTTTATCCAGAATTCCATTAATCCTAAGAAAATAATTACAAATGACTGTTTTGGCTTCGAGTTTTTATGTATGCTTGCAAAAGAAATTCATAGGAATGAACAATTTCACACATCAAGGCATTATTTAAGCACAAAGCGGCGGCCTAGTTAGCATTTTTTACTGCCCATTTAAAAAAGCGCGCAGAAAATTCGAAAGAGCTAATAGCGACAAATAAATATACTGTCGGAAATTGCCCTAGAGCTCGAGAATGTTAGGTAATCGTAATGGTCAACATCTTAAGAGCGCTAAACACAATCAACAGTTCATACCCGTCTGCAGATATGCAGTTAGAGCAAAAGATGCAGCTAGATTGCAAGCTGCTACCACAGCTTTCACTATGTTGCACAATTCATCATTGGGTCTGCATTTTCACCTTTTCCTTGTCTTGTTTGAATTGTCTTGTCTTGAGTGCGATGGCCAATTCGAGCAACAAGGTCTTACATCAAGTAGAAGATGAGTTGGGCTATGAGATGGTTTAGACCGGGCCGTCATGGCACCTTGAATTCTCGCCGAGTGAGTTTCGTTCTCCAATTCTCTCTTAGCATAACAAAGCTTTTGTTATTTCAGAAATATTTTTCTACTTCTTTGGTTTTCTATTAGTTTCTCTGTATTTGATTGCATCTGTAATGCAATCAAAATCAAATATGTCTGACAAGCTTTCTTTTGATATTGAAAGCTTAGAAGTATCGAGAGGCATGCTGAGATAAGTTGCTTCCATCAGTACTGCAGGATCTACGCTTTTTGCATATGCTTTTTAGTATTTCGACCAATTATATCGTACTGTTTTGTCGTGGTTATGCCGTCGTGTTGACCAAACCAGATGAAAACTTTGAAAACCCCACATTTAAGATTGGTTTACCCACTCTTTATCAATTAGTGATGCTAAATATGAATTTGCATATTTTTTTTAAGCAATTCATTTCCAGTTTTTACTTTACGCTAGCACACCTTAATTTTAATGAGATCACATGAGTGTAAAACGAACGTAAAACTACTTCTTCATGTATGCTGAAGTATCAGCATCATGGTCTGCTAGCTTATGATTTAGTGAATAATTTGACAATTACCTATTTAAATATAGAGCGGTGTGCTAATTTATTAGAACATTTTACTTTTGAAACAGACTTTCCTTATTCTAACTGGTATCGGAGTGAGTACAACTCTCTTCGCAACGGGCTATATGACGTTTAGGCAGCTTCGAGGATCTCTCTCTGCAGAAATACGGAACCAGGAATCTATTATCAATAATGATCAGCATTGGGAAGAAAATCTTCAAAAAGAGTTACAACACACCTCGTTAGTCTATTATATTTTGTGAAAATTGGGAGCACCATGCTATACCTGTACTATAGCACAATGTCGTGCTGCTCACGTTATTGAGTTATGCATTTGCCAAGTTTATGCCATTTTAGGTATGGCATATATACTTCCTTAGTCTCGTGCATAGCTACTATATCTTTTAACATTACTCTCTTGAGTAAGTTTTTGAATTTTTTATAATTCAGATATTCAGTATGGAAGCAGGAAGGGTTTGATGTAACATCACAAGAAAAGCTAAATGGAAAATCTTTATAAATTCGCATATAAACTTCAACTGCAAAAACTCAGAGCGAGTTTAGAGAAACTGCAAACAAAAAAATGCATTATTTTACGACTGTATGTACAAGTAGTATTAACTTTTTTATTCAAAGCACCTAAGGATATTTTGTAACGTTACAACTCATAACCTTTGGTGAATTCTACTTCTGTTCATCACTGCTTTAATGGAATGTTCTATATTAGGAAATGGGCTTGGCTTAGATACGATTAAGCGTAATAATTTTATTTTTAAATCTTGTTTAAAAAGAAAAATTGATTTGTTAATATATGTGAAGATTGCTTGCCTTATTGGACAAGATTGAATAATACTGCAACAATTTGAATGTTTCTTATAAAGAATATTCTTTAAAAAAATGTTCGGTAAAAGATTACTGATTTCATCTGAAAGGGGTACAATTTCAGTAACATTTACTACGGCTACGTCTAGCACAAATTTCTATGCAATTGTGTTCCCTAATCTAGCAGTTTTGGTTGGCTTATTTTTTTGATTCGCAACATACATAACCTGATAAAGAAATGTAAACGTACAGCTGGTTGACTGTTTCGTTTCTCATATAGGAACCGTAAATAATTACGTTGACCTTAGTTCATAAATCGTTAGGTAAAAGTCCAACAGAAAAGGACCTAATGTCTAATTTTCATCTCAGATTCAATTTTTGAGACTACTTAAAGTGCATGCAATGCAGATGTTTTTTAACTTGAAACTTTTGAAACTAAAATAGCAGCGAAGGGAAATACTCTGTTATGAGCAATACATTCTTAAATTAAATTTTTTTAGTCAATGAAGAAACAAGTCGATTCGTAAGTAGTAAAACATGTTTGACTAAGTAAGGCATTGTTAAAAGTTCAATTTTTTCATTGTAACTTCAAAAGTTTCACAAAGATTTATGTCAGGGTGAGTGTTAACTGTTGCTTGCTTCTTAAAAACGAATAACAGGTTTTCTTAGTTGTAAACAGTTAAGAGCGAAAACAGAGCCGGAGTCTATTTCTCATTATTAACTGTGTTAAACTAAGAAACTATTAGTTCAATACCCATTTGATAGACATTATGAGTTTGGGTGGATTACCTTGAGGGTATTGCAGAGCCATATGCAGCAACTGCGTACTTCAATGTCCGTGTCGATAATGTCTTCTCATTGCTTACCAACTTACTGTCAGACAGGCAAAAGAGATATCTAGTACTCGAGGAGGCAAGCGCACTATTGCGTATCATAGCAGGTGGTATGGTATAAACATATAATATAATATCTGGGAGATCAATCACTTTTGAAATAGGAGTATGATAGCACTTTTGAAATCGTTGCTTTTGCTAAAGGATTAGCTCTGCAATCAACTCTAATCAAACTGTAATTTTCACTTCAACATAATGAAAGGCCGAACAAAACGTCTTTCTCCGACTTCTACAACTCGGAGAAATTCACCGCGTGCTGCCTCGGCTTATTTGACAAGCAGAAGCAGCCCTATAGATGAAGGCTTTTTGAATGACCAGCTTCCAGTCTCTGAAAGTTGCTTAACTGAATTTATGAATTGTTTAAAGTTCCTGCAAGAAACACCCGCTTCTCATACTCTATCATCCGCACTTCCAATTTTTGAACCCCATCCCGTCTATTGTGCAGCTGGTAACTTTCTGCTTTGGTGCATTCGCCATTCGCATTTTCATCCTCTTCTTGAAGTGTACCCGCAGGGATTTATTTTAGTAAGCCGTTTACCCGCAGGTGTGTCATCTTTCTTATACAATCAGCATGGGAATACTGTGATCACGGATGCTGAGATAGGATGTACCCTTTCAGCCACAAATTCGGAGGGGCTGCCGGTGAATCCAGATGAAAATAAATTTTGCAATCAGCGTATAAAAGGAAACGACGTGCCTTCAAGTATGACTGCTTTTACCTCTCTTAAACACACGGCTCTAAACATGGGTGCAAAACCATCTCCCCCTTCTTCCCCTTCTTTTGGAAATCCACAGTTAGATGATGCGATCTCAGCTCATGTTCATTGGTGTCGGCAGTTAGCGTATGAGCATGTTAACCATGCTCATGAAGTCATTCGCTGTGGATTTCTGGCTAACTCAATTTTGGAAATGTTGCAGTTGCGAGCTACTTCACATGATAAAATATATGAATCCTCTTTTTCGCAAGACCCATCTATACACACCGCTTCTCTACTTTGTGATTTATGGGAACCTGCCAAACAAAAATCAGAAAGATATGCTGGAAGATCCTATGAATATGCGATCCTTGAACAACGTCTTTTGCCAATTGATGTAAATTTGGTGCGCTATGTTGTTAGTTCCTTCTCTCGCTTTTGCACCGAGAAAACTAAACAATCCAGCCTGAATGTTTCTACTTTTTCTGATCTTTTACCTATTGTATTTTTTGTCAAGGATACACAGACAGAGGATGTTAGTAATCTCCTTACTTCTTGCGAGGCAAAATCATCCTCACACTTTGTCTATTTGGGTGTATCCCCCAACAACCAATTCGGAGGAAATTCTGCAAGCTGTGTTTCTGAGACTTTTCCCTTACGACCCTTGCGTTCTCCCCATTTTTTAAGAAATGGGTATGCTGAGGGAGGCCTTTTGGATAGTGTATCGGTAACTGTACCTTATCTGAATATCCCATTTGCAGCTATACATAATATTACAGTAGCAGATTTCATTGCCTCATGTGCTCATAACAAGTTACTATCCGCTTCCGTCGATACAAATACAGGTGCACAACCCGAGGTGTTTGCCTCATGTAGATTTGATGCACTCTGGAAAACTCCAGAAAAACGCAATGCCGGCACTGAGAGTTTTCTTTTGAAACATCAAGCCACAAACAGTTCATGTCGTGTCATGGCGGGGCCGTTACTTTCTCTTTTAGTCTCATGGAAGTGTATAGCTCCACATCGAGAAAAAATGGGACCCTCTCTTCCTCTTCCAAATGTTGCAAATTGCGATGCTGTCGTCGTACTGCGTGCAGGCGCTACCGGTGGGCATCGCATGTTTCATTTTTGGTATCAAATCAAGCTTATGAGGAAACTATGTCGATTGCACCGACAAACGGTGGATTTTGCAACTGAAGATCTAGCAACATCTGTCTCACAACTCCCTGCATTGAATGCGCTTGATCAGCCTTTGCATGATCTTTATGACGCAGATATACCTGGAGAATGTGGCTATCTTTATCGAAAATCAGCACTTTCTGCTGCAGATATACTACATCATGCCTCTGCTTTTATTTCAGAAGAAAAACGAATATGTTTGGAAGGTTTGCACATGCCAGATACCTCTGCGTCTTCTCCTTTAGCAGAAACGATATCTGTGCCACGCACAGGACGGGCAGCGGAGTCATTATCTACTGAAGGGGTTTTACCAGACTCTGTTATATCTTCCATGGATCTACTCTCAGATCAGCTTCCCCCACGAGCAGATAGAGATTTTACTGATCGCTTATCGTTGTTTCTTCAGCAATCTTATTCTTTAAAGGAAGCCATGGAAATGTTACAACACATTCTGGATGCTATGCAGCCCGTGAAATTATTTTCTGGGAGCAGTAGCCTAAAAACATATCCTCCTTATCACACACCCTTAGGTGATCAATTACAACCTCTTTTGCCAGTCATTCGACCAGATAATCCTACGGATATGGCCCGTGTCGTACGACTCGCTATGCGTATTTGGCAGCTCTATCGCTATGGAGGTGTAGGTGCTATGGATGTACTCTCAGATTCTATTGAAACATGGAAAAAAGAGCGGCACGTATATCAGGCTGTGACCGCTCTCCCTTATGTGATGCTAACCATTGGAATTGAATCTTTATATCGTGACGCTCTGAATATTGTGCTTCAGGCCGATCCCTCCACACCCTCTACAGAACTGCAGTGGTATACAGATACCACTCTGGAGCCAGATATCCTTATATATCGATTAGAGCGTCTCTTTAAAGTATGTGAAATTGTATTGCTGGCCAGACAAGCCACCCTTCCAAGTGAATGTATTCGTAAAGTTGTACGCAGTGCATTACAGTATTATCGCTCCCATGATGAGCGTAGCTGTCCTCTTTTTGCTATCCCTTTAAGTCATATCCTTATTCCTTCTATATTAGCTGCATGGACGAAGCATCGCATACCGGCCTATTTTAGCCTCAAAAGTGGAAATCAGCACGTTAAGTTGCGACTCATTTCTTTTGGTCAAGAACGTTTGTTAGATATGGATTTTGACAAGATATATGAGACACTTCGAAAGGTCCAAGAAAACCCACAATCTGCTCACACCACACCTGTTGGAGTGCAAGAAAAATTTGGTGAGATTCCCATGTGTTTGTGGCCCAATTGGTGGGCAGATCCACAAGAGTGGGGGAAAGATCTTACTTCTTCTCCTCCTGTGGAAACCTCTCCCTCCCCTTCCCCCCTAAGGTCTACACTTTCCTCTAGAGGCCGTTTACATGGAGAAATACTCCAGCCTAATGGCCTTGCTTCCTCTCATCAGTCTCTTGATTTGAAAGTAAAACCTTTTGTATATGCTATATCTGTGATCACGCATCATACGTATGCGTTGGGAATTTTACAATCATAAGCGTCGAGGTGTAAGTATGAAGGTAAATTTCTTCTTTTTTATAAATTTACATTGGCAAGATGTGTTTCTTGGAAAATTTCTCTCTCTTTTGTTTTTTATTAAGGGTCTATCTACTCTCTTTATATATAACCTGTGATAGGGGGGGGGAGAATTTTTTTTTTCTCTCCCCCCATTTTTGAAGAAGTTTTTATTATTGTGTGTAGCATATAGCATTTGAAGTTTCTAAGCCTTAAAGAATAGGGATGTATTTTTTTTTTGTATCCTTTTGGGATGTTGATTTTCGTTAACATTTTTATACCTCTTATCTCTATCTTAGTATAGGAATAGTGAATGCAAAAGGCATCTATGACTTTTTATTAAATGTTGAACATTTTCTATGACTTGTAAGCATCTACTTTTCTCAAAAAGTTTTGTTTTCTTAAAAACAGGAGAGAGTAATGGGGGAGGAGGGGTAATATTTTTCCTTCGCTCTCTACTTTTTTTTTTGTTTGTTTCATTCAAGGAGAAATTTAAGAAAAAATAGTTTTTTTATATACTTTGTTTTGTTTTGTTTTGTTAAAATTATGTCTATAGACCTTACATTTATTAGTTTTAGAAACCATCGTAGTTTATTATTCTTAAAACGTTTTTTAGCCCCATGTATGTAGACACACTCTGGGTATGGAGAGAAAATGATTGGAAATTTCCTGTATGTCAGAAGGTTCAAACGAGAAACAATTTCACGATTTTTTTCTCTCGTTTTTCTTTTTCTCTGCTTTTTCATTGGCTATAAACGTGAGAAGAAGAAGATAGTATTTGAGAGCATTAGGAAAAAAAGATATTATTTTACATACTAAAGGTGTTTACTTTAAAAATATAAAAAAAGTGTTTTGTAAGAGTATATCTCAAACATTTTGATAGTTCCCTTCGATTTAAGGAGTGGAATTTTTTTCTTTTTCAAAAGAGAATACGAAGAGATATATATCTACCTTATACCCCCTCTGTGCATTCTCGTTTCATTTTTTTTTCTAAACTTCTCTTTCTAAGTCTCATCAGATTTTACCAATTTTTTGTAACACCTGCAAAATTTTGTTAAAAGATATATGTATTAATTTGGATGTTTTAAAAAAAATAATATATATATATATATTTATATATTTCTTTTTAAATTATAGGGTTGCTTGAATAAGGAGAACTCCTTTGCTCATAAATTATGGCTGTGATGTGTATCCATTTTTTGTATATGCCACGTTACCTTTTTCTTTTTGTAAAAATATCTGTGTAGAAGAAGCGAGTGTATATACACAGCTTATCCATTTTACATATACTAAATTGTTCTTTGTATTTTACCCACGGAAAAAATTTCAAGTTGAGCATCGATGAAAGTTTTATAAACAAAAGAATTTATTTCATCTTATGTTGAATAACGTAATTTTAATATTATAGGGAGTTATGAAGAAAAAACGAAGGGAAAAAATATGAATTAAAAATAAGATAGTTCTCCACACTAGTTTCTTCGTTTCGATACATTCTGTAGTTATTTCTACTTTAAGATTGCTATGAAAAAAAGGGGATACACACACACTACACATATTTATAAATTTTTATTATTGTTTTTCGAAGAAAAAGAACAAACAATGTTGCCTCATATTTAACTTTTCCTTCTTTTAAATAGGAACGCCATACAAGTAACTTTAATCCCCCCCCTTCTTTCCTCTCATCTTTTGCTATTTTTTAAAAATGTTTTATGTTTTTTGAATTTTCAATGATTTTCTTTCATTGTTTGCGTTTTTCACTCTTTATTGTTACTTTACATTTTTTACTTTTCTTCTTTTCAAATTTTTGTTATCAATTTTACCATCTGGCCTAATTTCAACCTCTACTATCAGAAATAATTCTCTTTCTCTTTTTTGGGGCTCAAAGAGAGAGGCTAAACTCTACTTTTTGAACCGTAAAACTTTCAGTTTGCTTTTTTTAAAAGAAATTAAATTTTTTTGATGAAATCCCTCTCTATTCTTCATATAAAATCCTACCCAATAGAGCTCCCTCCCTTCCTAATGGCTAAATTAGAAATTAACTATTTTTTTACTTTTCAAAAATGTGTCAGAAAAAATTGAATGTTTTTTTAATCTATTTAAAAATGTAGTGTTTATTTAATTACGTTTCTGTAAGGATAACTTAAGGATGTGGATTACAAAACACTTTTAACTCATTTTCTTCCCTCCTCTTTTGTACCCAAGAGAGAGTGTACATACACTGCACCCACCCATATTTCCTTAGGTTGAGGTAAAACGCATATACAAAAACGCTTAGATAAAACAAACGAATAGCGTTGAAAATAGTTCACATCGATTTAACAAAAACTAAAAAAGATAAATATGTAAAAAAACAAAAACAAAATATTTCTACCTTTCTTTTCTAAGTAAGAAAACAAAGAGGTAGATAAACTTTCAACACCTAGAAAAAAAATTGAATGAAATAGCCATTTTCAGAAGCAAATTTTTTATGAATCTTCTGAAACAAAAGTTATAGAAAAAATAAAAGTATTTTTAACTATTCAATAAATGGGGTAAAGATGTGTTTGATATAAAGGTGAAGGAAATGAAAAAATTGTACAAAATGTGTAAAGATTTAAAAGTTTTTCATTCAAGGCCAGTCTTTGTTTCTTTGGAATTCTTTTGTAGTTAACAAATGAAAAAAAAATTTACCTAATTTTACAATTCATGAAATGTCAATACTTTTATTTTATAAATAAAAAAAAAAATTGAAATACAGTGTCATCCTACTCTAAAAATCAAATGTAGTTAATGAAAAACAAACAAGAAATAGCTGTAAGTAAAATTTTTCAAAAAAAGTTTTTTAATTTTAAAAAAAGGAGATCTTCTTCTAAGTGCTGAAAAAATTCGTTTCAGTCTCATAAAAAGCAATTTAAAAACAAAAAATGGAATAAAAATCAAGGTCAGCTATATGTACACTTAAAAGTATCTTATATACCTATTCAAACATGTATTTATATATAGATGAAACATTTTTTTAAATGAGAAACACAGTACATAAATAGAGTTCAAAAAAAGAAAAAACAATTTTTAGTTTTTTTCTTTTGTTAGAAACTAAAATTTTAATAGTTCATTCAAATGTAATTTTAACTTTGACATCTTTTTACTCCTCAAAAAGTTTTTTTTTAAAGTGAACGTGGGTACTATAGATACAATGTAATTTATATTCAAAAGATTTTCCTTTTTTTTTTTTTAAAAAGAAAAATCTTTTATTAGTAAAATTACATTTTTTTTTATATAAGTTTTTTTTGTCTCATTCTTAGGATCTGGTCTCTTAAAAATTGAAAAGAAGAAAAAACGATTCTATATATATATATAATTTTTATTATCTATAGAGGTTTTTCTAACACCCTTCCCCCCAAAAAAAAGAGAAGAAAAAAAAAAAAAACAAAAAATGTAAAAATAAAATAAAATCAACATAATATCCACATTTTTTTACATTTTAAAGATAGATTTATTTACATCTTATTTAGGTTTCGTTTTCTAATATTATACATAGTTTTTAAAATTACATTATTCTCTCTATATATATATATATCTATACAATGATTAAAAAGATACACAGATTTTTAAAAAAAAAGTTTAATTAAACCTTCCCTCTTTTTTTATAGAAAAATGTAGTGTTTCTTTACATAAAAATAAGAAAGTAAATGCATTTTTGCTATCACTAAGACAACTCCATATATAAATATACATAAACACATTTTTTTCTCTTACTCTCTCTCTTTTCTTCTCTCTTTTTTTTTCTTTTAAAATCCCTTCTTAAGAGCGTGAATGTGTGCGTTCTACAGAAGGATGTGAAGGGGGTCGGGAGTGTCTATACACCTCACCCTCTTCTCTCTTTTGTCTCCCAGTATATCCTGAGGGTGCATATAAATATGCACGATGATTGGCTACACAGCTAGCAGAATCATCGGGATAAAGTTCATCATCTTCACCATAACTAAGGATGGATTTCATAACACTTCGCTCTTTGTGTGTACGAAATTTGGCACCCCTCTCTCGCCCAGATGCTCGCCGTGGCTGATCATAAAGTTCAGAGGCATGATTAGCCCCAGAGCGTGAAGTTTGATACGTGGGTCGTGAGGTCCGTGATTCGCCCCCACTTGGCTGATGAAAGTCATTGTTTGCGTGTCTTGTAGGATCCAAAGGGGGAGGAGGTGAGGCAGACGACAGCATACCAGAGAGGAGACCTTCATGTGTTCCATGGTTATTTTTTAAACGGGGATTAGCTTCATTAAAATAGGCACTCTCTGTATCTTCATATAAACACGGTAATGTACGACAATCAACGCCTTTATAACGTCCATGCGTAAATTTTCGTTTCTCTGAAGAGGGGGCAGGTGAAGAAGGAATCCCAGGGCGTCCTTCGTTTTGCCTGGCAAGACTACTGCTACGAAGAGGGCGTGAGGTTTCATAGGAGGCGGGTATAGATTGTGCTGAGATATATTTTTCTTGGCTATTCAGAGAGCGTTCACGACGTGAATCATAACCCCTCTGTGAGGGGGGTAAAGATTTCCGTGAAGTCCAAGAAGAGTGCTCCTTGACATCCGGGCGAGAATTGGAGGAGGCATACGTCTGCTTCTCAGGTTCTAAGGTGGTAGGACGGAGAGGTATAGATTTACCTTCAAGATTAGATTTTAAGGGAGAGGCAATAGCCAGCGGGTTTAGTGTTTGACGCTGCGTATGTTTGGGTAGAGCAATGGCCTCCAATCCGAGCATTCTCCGCTTATCCCTGGGCTGTGCATGTGTGTGTAGAGGGCCATTATGCGGTGTCCAGCCTGGGAGAACATTGGATAAATCTTGGGAAAAATTAGACTGTGCATCATAGGAAATGCTATGTAAGGGGGGAGAATCCGTTGTACGGTGGACAATATCCATGGGAGGCTCAGAAGAGAGAATAGAGGAATCTGGAACAGGCGTATACGCAGATATAGCAGACGCATTTGCAGGATGAGGGGCAGGGGGGGAACGTGTAGCCGTAAAATAAGAGAGAGCAGCGCCCTCAGGTCCACTACGGGCATCTTCCCAGATGCTACTACCACGTAAAGAGGAGGGAGCTGCATATACAGGGCTATGTATAGAGGGGTCTAATAGCACCTCTTCATGTGTATTTTGTGTATCGGCATAGCTATACGAGGAAGGAATTAAATTTGGAAGATTTTGTGACGTTGTAAGATAAGAGAGATCTTCTTCCTCTGGATCTAAGTGTGCTGCATCCAGCGTATAGGCAAGAGGCGGAAGAGGGGGGGGCTCCAGAGATTTCCCTTCATAGGCATAGTTTTGGGGGGAGAGAAGTGTAGAGAGCGCGGTAAGGCGGGTGGCCGCGTGTACATCCACCGTACCCTCAACGGCAAAGGGGAGTTGGGGGCCACCCAAGTCATCAAAGGTATCGCCTAGTGTACTATGTTTGTCTTGTGTGGATTGTTTAAAACTTTCTACCATAGCTTTTTCTAAATTTATAGAACGATATTTTTTATAAGCCCAGAAAGATACCAAACCAATACTCAGTGCACCAAACATACACAAAAATATGAGGATAATTAAAAATACATCACTTAAGGGGGGAGCTGCAATGGCAGGGGTTGTAAAATTACCAGGTTTGCAGGAGAGTCTATCCACAAAGGGATTAGATAAAGTTTCAAAATTAAGAGCAACATACGTAGAATTTGCACGATTTTTGATAGGAAATGTATTTGAAGGTGTAGGGATAATGGTGCCACTTGTTTCTGTTCGTGGTTGACTAAACATACCCACAAAAAAGAGTGTATTGTCACTACATAACACTTCTATAACGGGAATTTGACCAGAGTTTGTAGACGAGCGATCTACTGTTGGGAGATCACTAAAGAAACCACGAGCGCACGAAACGTGGAAAAGAAGTTCATCCGCTCTTACCATTGGAAAAAGGGTGGTAACCACATTATCTACAGCATATGCTTCATCCAATTTATTTAAATTATTAAAACATTGGGTTGTGGCATTTGAGAGCTGCACGGAATTACTGTCTATACACCTTAATGTACGTATTTTCCAAATTCCATTTGTACAAACCAAACTTTCTGATCCTGTTGATGGCCCTGCCACATGGGTATATCCTCTTGCACAAAACACAGTACGTGTACTCCCATGCGTTGTACCTACACCACTCAACGTATACTCTGAACCCAATATAGCAGAATCTATCTCAGTGTAAGGCCTACAGGGCCGACGACAAATCAATTTCTCTCCTTCCGGTGGTACCCATCGACCTTGATCACAGATTAAAATTTGAGGAGAAACACCTACCAAGGGTTCATACTCTGGCTGGCAAGAAACCTGTGCCATACATAAAAAAATTAAAAGAGAAATGTGAAAGAGGGAGGAGGAAGAGGGGGAGGGGGGGTGAGGAAAATGTAATTCTATTTTTTTTGTAATATATATATATATGTATATTTATACAAAACACGTTTTATATATATTTTTTTGGTTCACAAAAAACTATTGATATTATTAAATAGTATATATAGTGTAATAATACTGCAAAGATAAAAAAAACTATAAAATTAAAAGTTGAAAAAAAATTATAAAAAATTTAATAAGCATGGTAGATATATAACTAAATTTTTTAATTTGTTTAAAATAGAAATGTTTTTTATTTTGTAAAAAAGAGAATTTTTTGGCATATTTTAAATATTTTTTACTTTATGCTTTTATTTATTCCCCCCTCTCTCAATCTTTTTTTTTATTATCTACTAAAATAGTAGGCTTTCTTTTATTATCTTGTACTTGCTCCGTTTGCCTCTCCTTTTTTTTTCCCTCTTTTCTCTTTATTTTCTCTTTTTCTTCCCCTTTTTTCTTTTTTAACTCTCTTCTCTTTCCCTCTTCTTTCTTTTTTTTTCCCCTTCCTTCTTTTTTTCTCCCCTTTTTTCTCTTTCCCCCCTTTCCTCTTATTTTCTCACTCTCCCTCCTCT